>OZ038510.1:47598042-47748042 GCA_964036315.1 Acanthosepion esculentum
CTGTCCATCCATAACTTGAGTATTGGTATCAAGGTTGTGAAGTTCTGTTTTCAAGATCAATGGAAATAAAATGAAAACTGAATTTAAATCCAGTGACTATTCCCCACCCCCAGATCCTCTCCAATATTAAAATGAAGTTTTATACTTAGTAAATCTCAGTGTTTAGAGAAATTCACTGCTATAATACAGATATTCTTGATTTAGTAAATTCTGTTAGAATTGTTTGCATTTTGTATATGTGAAAATTCTTTTATAGTGCTGCATTCAGCTGGGTCAAATTATTAATAATCTCTTTCCAATCTCTCTTTGTTAGTCTTACATTTTGTTTTCTGCTCTTCAGGACTCCGATTGCAGTGCTGAGGGAGTTGGAGGAGGCAACAAAGTCCACCATTTTGGTAGTGGCGGCAGCAGCAGCAGCAGTAGCAGCAGCAGCAGTGGCAAGTCTCACACAACATCATCAGCAACACGGAGTCGAGATCAGAATGTTGCCCCTGGAACAGGGTCCAAGGCACGAGACACTAGCACAAGCAGTGTCTCCTCAACACGGTCCTTGCCAACCACAATGTCAGCAGTCCCGACCACAATGGGAACTTACCCTATTATAAACAACATTAAAACAATGTCCTCCTCAAATACCTTGAACTCTCATCACCTCTATCCTGGCAATCATTACCTTGACATGAATGGACACACCTCAAAAAATCCTCTCGTCCGTCAAACATCTTACCGAATGACCCAACCTCCTCATACGACGCCGCAAGGAAGCAAAGTTTATCGTTCTAATAACACAAAACGAAGGAAAAACACTATAAAAAGAGACTGTGTTCAAACTGCTGGCAATGGGGGAAACAGATGACCTTCTTGTCATGGATTTTGGTTCTAACACCTTGTTCATATCTTCTCTGGATGTTTGGCTTCTAATGTACAAAGTCCAGTTACTGGTGGGTGTGTTCCCTTTTTCTTTTGCTTTGTCCACAACAAAGCATTTAACCAACATAAAGATTGTTCCGAATCGGAAGAAAAAAAGTAACTGATATTAGATAGGCAACTGGTTAAAAATGAACTTCTTTTTATATATATATATAAAAAAAAAATTTAAAAAAAAATGACTGCTAGTTGAGATCTCAACATGACTTACAATTACATGAAAAATGAAAAAAAAACAAACAAAAAAAAAACTAATACATAATAATAGTAAAAGGTTTGACTAAGCAACCAAAAAAATCTTGTAAAATTTTTTCATCACACACACACACACACACACACACACACACACTCACACACTCTCTACAGGGATTTCTAAAGATTCTAGTCTTCATTTAAAAAAAAAAAAAAAACAGAAAAAAATGTGATAAGAAAATTTTTTTTTTTTTTATCAAATTGTGGAATGCTGAATCTCAATCTGTGATCCCTTTGCCCAACATCCTGCACCCTTCTACCCCTTTAACCACTTGCCACCTGCCAGACATCTCCTGCTGCTTATACAGTCCATTCTGTATTCCCTTTATATCATGACTGATGTAAGGGTCATGGGCATGTAGTAGGTATAGCAGCCAGCCAAAGAGAGCCAGCAGAAATCATGCTGTCCAGGAGTTGAAATTTGAAATAGTCTTCAGAAGACATTCCAAGAGGGAATCATCTGTTTAAAAAAAAAAAAAAAAAAAAAAAAAAAAAAGCAAAAAAAGAACAAAAAACAAAAAAAAAATTTTTTTAAATCTCTATATAATGTAAATTCACTTCACATTCTAATAAATTGATCGTTTCATAGGGAGTGGGAAGGATGGGGGGTAAAGAGTTTCTCCTAACAGGAGTACATAAACTATCCAATGCCTCTTACTCCCCTCTTCATAAGAATATGTGTGTGTGTGTGTGTGTGTGTGTGTGTGAGAGAGAGAGAACTGCATGGTTACAGTTGTCTGAATAATCAAAACAATATACATACATGCATTGTCGGAAACTAAACAATTATTGAATCTCTCGAGAAAAAAGTACACATTTTTCTTGTATGCAAAATGTTTAAAAAAACAAAAACAAAAGGGAAGTTTTTTTGGTCTTTACCGCCATTTCATTTCCCTACCTACAAAGAAAAAAATGTCCTTATGGGAGGCAAAAATCCCATCTGCTGCTGACCTCATACCAACTCACATGAGCCAACACTACACCCCCCCAACCTCTTCCTGCTGCACAACTGATGACAACCACAGACATCATGGCTACCCTCCATTGTTATAGATCATTTTTTTTTTTTTTTTTTTTTAACATAATTCATACTGTAATTATTTTTTCCTTTGTACACGGTGTCTTTACACATTATTTTTTTCTTTGCTTCTTGTATGTGGTTTCCATATGCTCTTGCTACTTGTTCTAAATCCCCTGATGATTCTTTTGCAATTTAGTTAGTCAATCAACTGCCTAAAATATTTATGTATTAAGTTTTCCTATTGCCCCATTATATATAACCTTTTTTTTTTCTTTTTTTTTTTTCCAATTGAAAATTTATTCAAAATCCACAGGTTTAAAATTTATCTTTGTTTAGGGGCTACACTAAAATTCTGTACATAGACCAAAATTCATTGTATATCTCTATCATAATATTTTAGAAGGTGTGGGGAGTCACAAAAATTTCAGCTTGGCTTGAATTTACTTATATATATACACACACACACACACACACACACACACACACACACACACACAAGTTTTTCCCTCCTTTCATAGGGCATGGGATTCTGGAGAATTGTCAATTCTATTAATCAGAAATTATATCTCGTTCTTCAAGGAATTAACCACTGCAATTTTTCCTCATCAATTCATAGTCCCGTGTTGCTACTAGTCCCTCCCTATTTCATCTCATTCCAATTAGAAAAGGTAAAGATATTTGAATTGCAAACTGACAGTTGTAAATAATTTTAATATTCTTAAAAATAAAAAATAAAAAAAAAATAAAACGTGTATATAATATCTATATAAAAATATAATTTAGATGGTAATTTAAAACTTAAAACAAGTTTAAGTTAGACAATTTTAACCAAACCTAGGTGGACCTAAAATATTGTTGAACAAAAGAATATGGATTTGTTCATTATTGGTCATGAAGGGATTATTTTTCTCTTCTATCTCTTGATATCGAAACAGACTAGACTTTAGACCCTTATTAATATTAAGGCTGAAGTATCTTCTGTTTGTCATCTACATCCATATTTGTAGATAATGTTGCATCTAATAAGGATTTATCCCCCCACCATCTCTCCTCATAAACATTTTAGCACTGTAATTCCAGAATCTTTCTGCTATGACATTTTATCTTATTTTAAACGTGTTGACAAAATACAAAAAAGAAAATGAAATTTTATCACTACTTTTTTTTCTTCTTTTTTCTTTTTTTTTTCCTCCCTAGCTTTTTTACTGTGTTAAGCCAAAGTACTTGTGGTTTCAAAAAAATTCCTTTTCTTTCTGACCATTTTCTAATGACTATTGCTGCATTTACTTTCATACATGATTAATAACCTTGCTTCATCTCCTTTTTCTTTAAAAAAAAAAAAAATTAAAAAAAAAAAGCCTCACAATTAAAAGCAAACAAAATTCCTAACCCACACACCTTTAAAATGAACCTACTGACTTATCAGTCTATAGAAGTGTAAAATGCTCAGCTTTGGGACTTATTTTAGTGCCAAATGCTTCCCCAAAAATCTCATTTTAACATTAATCTTCCGTTAAAAAAAAAAAAAAAAAAAAATCAAGAAAAAAAAAAAATAGAAAAAAGTGATATTATTCAATTTGTAATAGGGATTGTAATAAAGATTTGTGTATGTTTTATATAATTTTTTTTTTTTTTTTTTCTCTTGTAAATAAATCTGTTAGTCTTACAAGATATAAATTAGTAAACATCGACAATACAAAACCATGAAACCTGGTTGTTCAAAAACAAAGGATTAGTGCTGATGTGGATACACTAGATTATTTTGGATGCCCACACTCCCAAGTTTAAAAAGGAACTTTAAATTTGAATGTGCATTTCTTTTGGTGCCAAACTTTAAAGTTTGAATTAGCAAAATTCAAAGCTAACCTGAAATGGCTAAATATAAAGAAAATGCTGTTGTAAAGCAAAATAGAATAGCTGTGACTTTAGCTTGGGAACATTACTTTGGTGTCAAATAATTTTCAGTCAAAGATTTTGTATCCAATGTTTGTCCACCATTAGAACTAAGAAAAAAACTCTGTTGTCAGCCTCTTTGCAAAGGAGAGAGGTAATCCTATCTTCAAAAGAAGTTACTTGTTTTTCTCCTATCAGTTATGGCTGTATAAGTTTTTCATCTTAAAAAGAAATGAAACTTGCTGCTTGTTTTAATTCACAATTTTAATTTTAGAAAGATAAGGAAAGAATGTGGTCCCTGTTTGTACATCTCGTTTTCCCAATAATTAATAAGAAAGGAGTATGAGGTATCCTGAATTGGCATGAGACTTTGGGCTAACATTCTTGGATAACACTACTTCAATGGACACTTGTATGTGTGCCGTCTTTCTACTAAATTATTGATTCAACTCTTTATCTCTCAACAGGGATTTAAGAAGCTTCCTGTTTGGCTTGATACATTATGAATAAACTCTGTCAAAACCATACATTGGGCAGCAAAGAATGGGTGGACGCAAGTATCTTTTGAGAAAGCAGCCATTGTATAAAAACTTCAGCCTGTTAGTCAGTCCAGTTTAAATCTTTTAGTTTTAGGCTAAAATGATTTACTTACAGAATCAGTAGATAGACTGTTGTAAAATGGGGTCTCTTTAATTGTATAGACACCTTTTGGTCTATGATTGTAATATCTATGGTCAAGGCAAAAGAAATTACAAAATGAAGGACCACTTGAATTTAAATTTATGGCCTATACCTTGTTTTTCATTGAAGGTTTTCTTTTTTGCAGGTGGGGATTTTTTTTGTTTTCCAGAATTTAAGTCCTAAAATATCTCACTACCTTTGTCCCATAACAGATACATCCTAACTATTATGGGATAGAAGTAGTATTTCTTAGCAATACATTAGCTGTAATTTGTCTGCATGTGAATGTCTACATTTTCTCCTTAATAATTTCTTGCTTTCCATTTACATTTAATAGTTATTTTTGTTTTGTTTTTTTTTTCTATTATGATGCATACTTTTTTTTTCTACTGGCATTCGAAAGTATTTTAAATTTATGAGACAAAGTAAAGAATTTTTTAACCCTCCCCCAAATCCTGTTTCAGCTATTATGCCAGTTTTTTCTTCCTTCACCAATTTTTTTTTTTTTTTTTTTTTTTTTTTTTACACACACATGCATATTCTCTCACATGTGCACACACACACACACACACACACACACACACACACACACACCTCAAGAACTGACAGGCAAGAAATTTAGATAGTCAACTTCTTTGTATCAACCTAATCCTATTGTTGGGGAGGGAAAAAAGGTTTTGAAATAAAGCTCCCTGAGGCAACTTTGTGATCTCCTCATTACTATCAGACCATAAAATATTCATCTGACTTTTCCATTATTTGGAAACTTAAATCCTCCCCAACATTATTTCATATCTGCACTCAAGATTTTTTTCCCTCATGATGAATGGTTTTAAAAATGCTAAATGAAGAGAACATTTTTTTCCTTCCCCATTTTAAAAAAATCAATTTTTTTTTCTTTATCATTTCAAAAAATTTCTTTGATTTGTTGATAAATGGCAATTGATATAAAATGATTGAACATAACATTGTCGTTTTGTTACTTTCCAGCTCCCCAAAACAACCTTGCTTTCAGAACTGACATTGGAATATGCATCTATTACAATTTTTCCCACACTTATCTGTTTATTGCATATATATGTATCATATAAAATTAGTTGCAGTCCTTTACCTCAAGTTGTCAGCCACTTCTAATGACTAATCAAAAACAATATACTTTTTATCATAAGATATACTAGGGGGGATTTTTACAATCTATCAACTCTGCTAACTTTTATGTTCCAATGAGTTTCCATGAGTGTTCCCCCATCCAAGGTTAACAAACCCTACTTACCTGGTGCCAGGGATTATAACTATAAGCTTAACAGATTTTCAAAGTTTTCAGGAAGAGAGCACTTCTTACAAATTATGCTTTTCTTTTAAGAAAAGATTAGTGAGCTGCTTGAGGTCGACTTGAGCATAATTACAGTCTAGTGTTTAGCTCTCCTAAGCATCTATCAGAAATGGTTTTTGCTTCAAGCTAAAGGAATAAAAGAGCTAACCTCATCTTTAAAAATGGATATGTTGTTGAAAAAAAATTCATTATAGGCTTGAATTTATAATGGGTATCAATAATTAGGTGGTGTTTCCAAAAAGCTTTTCTACACACACACACACACACACTTTTAGAAATTGTAATCAAAGCTTAATGACATGTTGCAGTTCATTATTCAGATTATGGAAGCTTGAGAAAACAGCTTACAAACTGTATGCCGTAAATCTTATAAGGGATTTTCGAGGAGGTAAAAGTTTATTTTTAAAAATAAAAAATCTACCTTTTTAATAGAAAATGATTTAACTTGGCATTTGGTTAGTCTACATGATGTTTTCAGGAGTTTTACACAAAGCTAAGTGTTAGAAATGACTACTGAGTATGTGAATATCCACTCTTGGAAGCTGTAGGTAATTTCATATTTACACCAATCTGAAAAGTGGATCTCTGTGTCTCTCAGTCCCATAAACATTTTCAGGGGTAGTGCAGCAAAAATATAGTCTCTCTCTCTCTCGTAATCGGGAGACTCTATTTCACTTATCCTCTCTTGGCTAAATCAGAAAGTACAATTTTCATGTACAGAAACTTTAATATCTCAAAGGAGTAAAATCTAAACAAAAACACATAAATGAATAATAGAATTTAGAAAATAGTAAAAGATCAATTAAATACCATTAAAGTTTGAATCTGGGTCCTAAAGTTTTGTTCATTAGGTACTGAATGTTTTTTCTTTGTCTAATTCATTACTTTTTTCTTACTGTTGATTTATCTAATGACTCATAAATTTCTTAATGTATGGAATTTTATCACCTCTGGCTTCACCATTTTTTAAATTTGGAGATGTAGAAATAAAATGCATTAAGTGTTTGTTTGAAAACTCTAGACCAAATATTTTCTCAGTATAAAAGTATATACTTATTCATGGTGTATTTGAAATAGTACCCCCCCCCCCAAAAAAAATCTATTATTACGCAGTGTTGAGCCTGGTCAGTACTTGCATAGTGGTCTGCTTGGGAACACTGAGTACCGTAAACAACTTCCTATGATCTGAAATATGTTTCAGCTTTGAGTAACTATCAAGGGTTTTGTTTCTGCTCAAGTCCTTAAACTGCTATAGGTATTTAAGGCCAGATAAAAGACCCTCAAAGTGTTAAGCCATAAAAAACAAAATCAATCAATATGGTTAGTGAATTATACTGCTCAGAAAAATATCTTTTTCTGCAAAATAAATCTTCTGTTGCAATTGAGGATAGCATGGTGCAAGATCATTTTTCAATTTTCTTGCCCAGAGGATTTTAAAAAGGTCTTTTACACTCTCATTTTGGTAAATACAAATATGTTGTATCATTAAATATTCATTTAATGCATGTCAGTGTTATTTTTTTTTTTCCTGGTTATGAGGTAAGCCTGATAGCAGATACTGTTTTCTATCTCTCCAATAGAAAAAATAACTCATTATACATGATGATACAGCTTTTGATAGTAAATATCTGAACCTTCTTTCAACTGAGCAGATTTGTAGTGAATGTAATATTAATTAATAAGCCAAGTTTCCAACTTTTCACAAGTTTAAAACAAATTTATCATTTCTATTGAACATGTGCCTTTTAATATGCATATGAGAAAGGTCGAAGAAAGCATTGCCTATTTAATATCGTTTAACAATTAAGGGAAAACTAAATTGTGTTTTTGCTAATGTTCACCCAAGGCAAGGCCCAAGAGCCACTCACAGTAGAGGGTTACTGTGTGGACTTATATTAGCGTAGGAAAGAACAAGCATTAGGAGTATAGAGCTGAAGCAGACTTTAGAAGGAACCAGAAACCCAATCCTAAACAAGAATGTAGGGATAAACCTCTGCTCCTGTTCAAAAGACCAAAAAGGGGAATGTAAATGACTAGGCTTTTATAACAACCACATTGAAACTCCATGAAAATTCATATTTGTTTTATTTTCTGATCTTTTGGTTACAATATTCTGTAAGCTGCAAAACTTTATAAGACTTTCATTTTAACAAATTATGCTTGTATTTGAAATTGGCGACTTGTATTGAACATGCAAAAATGTCTTTATATTTCTGATGCTGTGTGTTGGGCATTATATTCTCATGGTAATCTATCTGTACCTGGATCTTTAAGCCTGAATAATGCCTGTTGCACTTGGGTATTATCTACAGACAGTAGGGAACGTCTTGAGATTAAAGAGCTATGGGGAAGTGATATCTCAAGGACATGTATCCTTGGGGGTCAACAGTTAAATATCCTGATAAAAGTGGAAATATTGTCTCTGTGTAATTCACAAGTATTGAAAGACATAATTGGCAAAGTTTAGCGTAATCTGTTCAGTCTTGTTGGTGTTTGCCTGCCTGCTTTTATATATATATATATATATATATATATATATATATATATATAGTGTGTGAAGTGATTTTATTTTTTTTCTAATCTTGCTTCAATCGTTAAGTTAGCTTCAAGCAACTTCTAATTTCTAACTTCAGAGTAATATTAACTAAAAGTGTTGATATATTAAAAATAGAAGCCTTTTACCTTTTTAAAATTTTTTAATGTCCATGTAAAAATGAAAGTTTGCCTGCAAAATATTTTACCTTAATTTTATTCATTTATTTTTCTAGGATTTCATCAAAATAAGTTTCACACAATGCAAATTTTTGTTACTTTTAATAAAGTAAAGTTGCTTGTATATTTAAGACATTTTGTGTGCCTTGCATCAAAAATCTCAACTATTTTGTCACTTCTACTTTTCATGTATTTAAAAAGAAATCACTTTTTTAACTTTAGGCAAATATTTTGTTAATGTCTGATTGGTTACAAAATGATGGCGTCATTTTTATGATGACTAAAGAAAATAAGAGAGCCACATTTACATTAACATTTGCATAAGGATAAGTTGCTCCCCCATCCCATCCTGGACCCATAAAACTGAAGCAGCAGTCAGTTTGTCTCCATTCATAATGCTCATAAAGACTAGGTACTAGTTTTGGTACTGATGGACATATAATTTTAATGATTTTCACAAGAGCTCCGTTCCTCTGTTGCTATTGATACGTTTCTCTAACACCACCTCCCACAAAAAAAAAAAAAAAAAAGTTAAATTGATTTTTGTAATTTGGTAGACATTTCAGGCAACTGACTTTTGCTTGAGAAAAAAAAAATATAAACTTTTTTTTTTTTTTTTTTTTTTCTTAGATGAACATTTTTAAATTAGTGTTAACTAGGATTTTCTGGTTCCCTCTCCACTTTTACTTTTTCATCTTCACAAATTTCATCAACTCTTCCCTCCCCCCAGACTTATATATCAACTTATTTTTCTAATAGTTGAAATTTTTTTTTTTTTTTCCTGAATATAATAATAAAAAAAAATTTTTTTAAAATACAAGTTGACAATTTGGTCTCTTTTCTATGCTATTCATAATTTCCCTTGTGTACATCAAGTACTTTACAACATTACAAATAAAAGTAATTAATAGAATTTTTAGATATCTCATTGTTATTGATATATTAATATAGCTGTACATTATGGTATAATATGTTCTTGTGTGTATGTGAGACTGTACAAATGTGTTAAATGTTGGCGTTTCTTGAGATATATATATATATATATATATATATATATATAAAACCATTCCCATTTGATGATTTTTTAAAAAAATTTTTTTAATAAAAATTTCAGAATACCATTTTGGTGAGAATGAGGAAAGCAGAGCTGAAAGATGCCCAAGAAGCATCTTTTAATAAGTGCCGAATGTGTATGTGTTTTTTTTTTTTTTTTTTTTTTTTTTACTGATGTACCTCCCCCTTGGGGCTAGCATGAAAACTTGTTGGTGGAGTGTTGACACATTTAATCTGGGAGCTGCAATCAGCTTCTTGGGCACAGTCCCCCCCACCCACTTAAAAATATTGAGGAAAAAAAAATGAACTTGCATAATTATACATGCTATATCCGAAAATAACAATTTCTTTTTACTTTGAAATTGTAATTATCAAAATGACATTCTAAATAACATTTAAAACTTTTTATATATAATGTATATATTATATCAGTACATATTGTTCAAATGTATATTAATATATTATATAATAAATCTCCAATTAAGTGTAAAAAGTATTTAGTATTAGAAACTCCCTTCTCCTCATACTGTTTAATTTTAACTTTTTATACAAATTAAGTTGGTGCAATAAATCCAATCTTTTATAACTCCTTTGGCTACCATACAACAATTAATTTTTTTAAGAAAATTATTTTTCTTTGAAAATGTTTTTGTAGGTTTAATGTAAAACTGACAGTGATTTTTTTTTTTTTTTTTTTTTTTTTTTGATTTTTTTTTTTTAAATTTGTTCTTTAGACATACACTGCTCTACTCCTCTTGTGCTCTGTACATGCAGTCTATCCTTCACCTCTCCCATATTGTGTATGGGCCAAGGTGGGTGTTCGCAGACAGGGTGAGGCACTGTCAATGATGCTATATTTTTTTATTTTAGTCTACTCCCATTTGCCCTTTGTAGGTGGGTGTCATGGAAGCCAATCAATTCCAGTGGCTACCAAAATAAAATTGCAAGGAGAAAAAAAAAAAAAAAAAAAATTGTATCTATTTTGTAAATAGACTGACTGCTATATGATGGCAGGTTTTAAATTTCAATTTTTTTTTTCCTGATTTTTGTAAAATAAAATTTTTTTTAATTTAAATTTTTTTTTCTTTTATTTCTGTGTGAAAATTGATTCAAGGCTTGCCCCTGTCAACTTGTTTACTGGTCAACAAAAGAACAAATAACATAATCACACTAACATTTTCTACTTGACACTCTCCACTGACCATGAAAGATTCAGATTGCCTCGAATAGTTTAAAAAAAAAAAAAAAATTGGCATCAATATCATTTCTTTTAAATGGTGACTGCAAGAATTTGGAACTTTGTAGCCCTCACTTAAAAATTCTGTTTTGCTTGTTAAAAACCTTTGTGGTGACTAAGATGTAAGTTGATAGATTATTACTTTTCCCTAAACTGTTCTTTTGAAACTCAATCATTTTAAAACTGCTATTCATGCAATGTGCAAAATCATGTATTAGGAGAATCTGATATATAAATTTCTATAGTAGGACAATCTTAGGTAATTGACAAAGTGGAATAAATTGTGTAATGCATTTCATCTTTCATAGTGCAAAATACCTTACACAGAATTTTTATGCTTTGTCATTCAATTGCCTAGTATATATGTATACCTATTTTTAGATGAGACAAATAATCCCTTAGACAAAAATGAATTTATTTGTTGGTTAAAAATAAAAACTGAACAGCTTAGTTTCATGGACCTTCTTTCTCTCAAATTCATGGTCATGGAGCATCCAGTAGAGTTAAAAAAAACAACATATTTCCAATCATTGTTTCCCTTGTACCTAATACATGGTGCAGCAGAAATACCACCCACATATTGGTAAGACATTAACTAGCTAGATAAAGTCACTAATGTCTTACCATTATGTAGGTGGTATTGTGCCACACCCTGTACATAAAAATAAGTTTAAAAAGAATATAATCTCTTACAGAAAGAGTTGTAATTATTAATGAACTTTTTTTTTTATATATATGAAGAGTAGCAGGTATGTGTTTGTGTATTAAATGCCCAAATAGATGGGAGCATTCTTGTACTGTTACTTTGATGCTGTCTTGGATCATTTAGACTTTATCCTGTATGATTCATTCACTATCTCTATACTCTGTATTTGCCCTTGGCAAACCACACTAAGATGGGGAGACTCCTCCGCCGCCACCCCTCCTCTCCTTTTTTTTTTTTTTTTTTTTTTTTTAAGAAAAATATTTAAAAAAAAAACCCACTTAATCCATATTGACGTGGACAATCACGGCTCTCCACTTCTTACGCAAAGCTATGTTTGACCCTTTACTATCCCTTCCTGTACAGTTTTGCCATCCATTTGTACTAACTCATTCTCTTAGTTTGAGCTTATTGGTAAAATTCCTCAAACACCTGTGCCCTTTTGATCATGGAAGTTGAGCCTTGCCAGTACTAAGGGGAGGGGAACACTGTAAGTCACCTATAGTCTAAAATATATTCCAGGTTTAAATAACCCTCAAAGGAGTGATAGGCTATTAAAAAAAAAAAAAAAAATCAATCCCTAGCTTGACTATTTGAATCGGTGAAAAAGTTTTAATTTAATATGGCGACGTTCATTTTTCTTTTTCTCTCTCCTAATATATTGCTTTCATATAACCATCTGCCAAAATGTAGCTATCCAGTTTTTTTTTTTGCTCCCTTTTAGTTAAATTGCCAGCAATATATTAAAAAAAAGTTTTACTAGTGCCCTCCCCCTATTTTTTATTTGTATACCTCTATTTGCATTGCTATGGGGTTGTTTTTTTTTTTTTTTTCATCTTGATTTATTGCAAGAGTCTGATAACAGTTTTAAGAATAAAAACCTTAAAGTACATCTACATTTCTCTTAAGCTGTTTTAAAACCTCAAAACTATTTTTCTGCTCTTATGAATTTTTGATTAAACATGTCACACTAGCTCTTAATTGGACATTTGGCTTGTTCAGGTGTTTGAGAGTCCTTAAGTCTTTGAATATTCTCAGCATTGGAAACTCTCCTAGCTGCCATCATGGCACTTTTTCCTTGCTGCAGCCTTGGCTCTTTTTACTGCAATCTGGTCCTCTGTTGGCAGAGATTTCTCCTTTGCGAGGCATACTACTGCCACATGTGATAGGCATCAATAAACTACAGAAAAACTCAAAATTGATTGCTGCATTTAGGTATTGCATTAATATCTAAGCTTACCTTTTAAAAGTTCAATGATAATTCTGCTGCTGCCACTTAATTTAAAGACAATTTGATGTACATAAGTCCTTACAATTATTTTTATTTCATGGGTGACTCTTGCTGGATTTCGTTATTAATTTTAATTATTTCCAAGTTATAAAAGTCATCGTACAAAAAAATTTGTCAGGAAAAAAAAATCCTGTAAAGAGGGTGCGGAATCACCAAAAACAATGAAAGTAATGAGAAAGTGGGAAATCAAAATTTCAGGATTGCAGGTCCAGATCTGGCCTGAAATGTATTTAATTTGCTCACGGTCTGCCAGATTCCAAAATGATATATGTTGGGTTACAGCCTCTAGGAGTAAATATCCTTGTAACAAAGGTGGATAATTCTATTCATCTAAAGGAGATTTAATGTTGATATGTCCAGGCAATTCTTTTGCAAATCACTTGCTTGAGTAATTGTGTCAATGGGGAAAGACTTACATTTATTTAACCAATGTTACTAAAAATGAACTTTCTCAAGTGTTGATCACATAAAAAACACCTTTCAGCTGATAAATATTTCAGTTGGGAGTGAAGGAACCATAAAGTAATCAACATCTAATAAAACAAATTTCTTGTTAGGTTTCATGATTATGATGTTGGTATAAAAAAAAAAGTGGGATTTTTTTTATTCTTTTAAATGCTATATCCCCTTCAGTATAAAGGCTGTCATGGCTATCCAGTGTTTTTCTTGGCTTTCTCATCTTCGCAAATTTCGTCTCCAACTCTTCCCTCTCCCACATTTAACCAGTGATCAAATTCATAATCCTCCCTGGTCATTTGAATAGGAGTAGAAGTTTTCCCTTATTTCCTGTTTAGGATTTGGTTATTCTGATGTCTTTTTCATTCTCTTTCACTTCCAGTAGCCCTTTGCATCTTGGTGGCATTATTGCCTTGCTTGGGGTGAATTGATTAAAAAAAAATTATTTTTCTAAATGAAAAGCTTACATTTGGGATTGAAAGGTAATTTTAGCTAGATATTTATCAGTTACAAGTTGGTAAAATTATGCTTGTGGTAGGGCTGACAATGACATAATTCCGACCTCTCAGATAAATTGTCTGCTACCAACAGAATTGTAGTTTTGAGATAATGAAAACAAAGGATGGAATTAAATTTAAAATAATTCATGATCAAAGTGAGAAAACAAAAGTTGTAGTTTCAATAATAGTTGAAAAAAAAAAAGTATTTCTAATAAATGATAGTCTTTGAAGAGGAAGATTTTCTATATAAAAGGAAATGGACAACTGTAGCCCTGCTGAATGTCAGAAGTTGGACAAAAGGTACCTCTGGCAAAATACAAAAAAAATTGAAAAAAATTATTTAAAAATTATTGAAGATACAAACTAATCATTTAAGATTTTTCCATCAGTTTGATATAGGAACATATGGAAATATTTTTTCACGAAGGATCTAAAAGGGAAATTTTCATAAAATTAGATGCTTGCTTTTGATTAATTTGCAGAAAATGTAAAATTATACATGTCATTCTATATAAATAGAATGACATGTATAATTTTACTTTTTCTGCAAATTAATCAAAAGCAAATAAATTTATTTGCCTTTACAACAGAATCAATTTCCCTGTCGGTTTTTAAGATATGAATTTGTTCATATTTCTTCAGTCCCAATTTAAGACCTAAAAGTTTGAAAATGTTACAATAGCCTTTTTATTTATTTATTTTGTAAGTATAATTTAACTTCTATATTTCCAAGTGAATCAGAAAAATATTTTTCAAAAATATCAGTCTGGTGATTAAATTGATAGCTTCTATACAAAAAAAAATGTTCAATAAACAAATGAAAAGAAAATGTTTGCTGCAATCATGAGCATCACCAATTGTAACCAATGTTTGCAGACAAACCAGCAAGTGATGTTTTTACACTTCTTTTTTTTTTATTAAATTAAAATATTTTAGTCGTTTATCGTTTAGTTTCAGTTGAATATACAAAATTAATGCAAATTAACTGAAATTGAAGAATAAAATAGGGGAGATAATTTAGTCACTATAACATTTTGTCTTATTGAGTTGCAACCCTTGGATATCTACAGTTGAAACGATATTTTTGTGACTTTTAATCACCACAGATGGCTTTGCTGTCAAAGGTTCTGTTGATCGGATTTATTTAAAATGTCAAAGTTTGTCCTTTTTTAATTAAATATGGTTGATTTATTAGAGGTAACAATGGAATAAAGGAACTACTAATATTTTCAGCTGTAGTATTCACACTGATAGCAATCTCCAGCAGATATAGGGAGCAACACCTTATAGTCGAATATGCGCGACATCACAAGTTTACTGTTACACTTCAACAGTTTTTTTTTTACTAAGCCATTAATTGTGTAGAGAGGATTAACTTTGTTGTTTCATGGACAAGCAGTTGCCAGAATGTAAGTAAAACTGAACAAACAATAAGGACAAGGGTGGGGAAAATAAGTGACATCAATGTTTTCATAATACTAACTTCTGTGAAGTCCTTGAAAATTTTAAAATGTTATCTTCAGTCTCTTCTCAAATCTTTTATACAACAAACCAATCAAAATTCAGAACTATAAACATTGTCAGGCCAGATATTATTTTTTTTGTTTTTTCTCATCAGAACCCATCTTGCATATTTAAATCTAGCATTCATTCGTGCATTGAATATTATTGCCATATATGGTCTGATGTTCCTACGATATATCTCGAAATTCTTGACAAAATCCAAAGAAGGGTCTAAACTGATCCTGATCTGGCATCACAATTTCAGTTACGTTCCCACTGCAGTGGTGTAGCTAGGGGGTACGGAGGGGGCGGTTGGCCCCCGGGCGGCACTTTTGATCCACAGTGAGTTTTCAGAAAAGAAAAAAAAATATAATAGCATAATTTCAATAATTTTTGCAAAAAAAAAAAAAAGCTGAAAGGAAGAAGATAGGGTTCAATTCAAATGAAGCCAATTTGTCTTTGAAAAGTGAAATTAATTTTATCGAAGTTTTAATTCTTGGTCTGCTACTTTAACTTCAACTACGTAAAACAAAATAATTTAAAAAGACATTCCATTTTTTTTTTTTTTTTTTTTTTTTTTTTTACGTTGTTAAAACTTTTACCGGACCGGATTTCTCTTAACGTGGCATTTAATTTGACTCCTCACTTGTTAAAATTGAAATAAATATTTTTTAAAAATCTGATGAATTAAAAATACAATACAATTTTTCTTTAAAACCAAGGGTATATAAACAAAAACAGTAAATTTGCTTTTCAATCTCCAAGCTAAATATAAAACTTTTCGAAATCGTCATATTTCTGTATAAATGTACATGCTGAACTCGAATTAACAATTACAATTATGATAAAACCTACCGTTTTGGAGTAATCGACCAGAAAAAACGGATTCAATCGAGATCATTCGCCCACCATTACCGGCTTTGTGTAATTAGATTCACTGCGGATCACTTACGTTCTTTTCCGTAGCGCAATCATAACTTTTTAGCCTATTTACTGCTTTCACTGCTCTTACTCGTCGAAATTACTGCGCACTATCGTAAAGCAATGACAAGGTTTTAGGGTTAGCGTTTTATTTTTGTTCTCTCTCTCTCTCTCTCTATATATATATATATATATATATATATATATAGAACAAAAATATAAGTACAAAACCCTAACATACACACACACACACACACACACACACACATATATATATGTGTGTGTATATGTTAGGGTTTTGTACTTATATTTCATAATTTATCAGTGAGGAGTTATATCACATGAACATGAAAAAAACTGGCATCATACAGGCATTAGATTCTGAGAAATGGATAAAAATATCAACTATTGTATTCCTTCTGGAGAGCGACAGCAAAACCCCTAGCTTCGCCACTCTCCCATGATGATGTGACTTCTTTCTGTCTTTTCTATAAATATTTTCATGGCAATTGTTCTGATGAACTTTGGTGCTTTGACTGCATGAATACTTTTGAGTTCTAATCTTAATTAATTTTTAAATGTGAATATATTTCAACAAATATTACTGTTTTGAATAATATCAATATAAATTTTATGTAACAAAATTTTACGCTTTTAAAAAGTATACAAAAGTAGTTTCGTCCAATCAGTGATTAGTTAAACGCATTACTTAGAACTTAGATGACTTTTCTTCTTGGAAAAAGGTTTTGCCTTTTTGGGCAATCATGTGACCCATATAATTTTTAAACCAAAGCGCGAATCATGTGCCAGTGCGATGAGAAGCTTTGGTGAATGTGGTAAATTGTAACGAGTGAATGGGTCGCGAATCGGATTAGCTAGGTCTAGCATAGTAATGATGACAAGCCTCATCTCACCCCTCCCCTTTTTCGGCCTTGTGCCACAATTTTGTATTTTGCTCAGGAAAACTAATGAAAGGGGTCTTCTTGTAAATGCTGGTTGTGTTAAAAAGGTTTATGTGGCTGCGTGTTGAATAGCATTTAACAATTATACATTTTTGTATCAAGGAAAAACAATGGTAAACCGATTTTTGTTTCAACGATAAAATATATATTAAAATCAACAAATACAAAACATTTTTGTAATGTGTGAAACAATAAGATAGGAGAAGTAGTTTCCCTTTATCTGTTAGCTGAAAGATTAAATGTAAATAAACAAGTTTTCTGAAAGAATGTTCAAAGTTCTGTATTAGATAGAATGATGTTTTCAGAAGAACATGTAATAAATCAGTTGTGGATTAGATATAACTAACAGAGCTGTTGCAACTTGGCTTGTTACATAGAACTGATGGTGAATGATATTTAAGTTCTGTGTGCGTGCGGTGAGTAGAATGAATAGTCTGTGTAGACGCGTGTGAGTTGCTGAGTTCTACTGAGTTTTGCTTCTACTGTCTATTTTTTGAACGAATTCTGGTTTATATAACTATGGGTAGGCTCCCAGGACAACGGCGGGAGAAATTTCGAGAGCACACGAAAAATATCTGATTGGATGAAAAATTACCCAATCTGTGATTTTATAACAAAAGCATGTTTGTGAATTAACAGTAGGAAAAATTCAGTGTGGTGAATGCGATCAGTAAATTGTCCTGTGATAGTATTCATTATTTGACCTATCACAGTTGAGAAAAATGTAGGCGTGTCAAACATAGTCGTAATCGCTACATTCTTGATTTATCAGGAAAATGCTCCAGCACCCAATGTTGGTTGTGCATGACTCTGGCTTTGAACTAGTTGATCATCCTTCCTATTCTCCTGATTTGGCCTCATCTATCATCTGTTCCCCAACATGAAAAACACTTGGCTGGGAACCAGTATCACGGTGATGATGACAACATTTATTAAGAAAGGAAAGACGTTAGTATAAAAGATTACGTTGGATTGCAAAGACTTAGTAGAAATTGAAGTGACCAGTTATCTTAAAAATATCTTTATCAAAATTTACTATATGAGAATGGTGGTTGCAGAGTGGTCTTTGTTAATAACATCAGCCCTATATATAAAAAAAGGTTAATATTCATTTATTCAAATAAAGGAAAAAATTTTAAAATTAAATTAAAAAAATAAAAATACTTTTAAAAAAATGAATATTAAAACAAAGTATTTAAAATAACATAATCAAAGAATAGTGAAAAGAATTATTTGAAAAAAAATTAATACTTATTTATTCAAATACTAATGCTGTACTGTTACTACTTACACACACACACACACACACACTTCTTTAGAAATATATATATGTATATATATAAGTGTATATATATATATATATATATATATATATATATGGAAAATTAATGACAAAGTGTAAAAAAAATTTTCATGCTGCAACACGTTTTTCGTCCTTTATCAGATTAAAGTGAAGTTTATGTAACTACACGTTCGCATGAAGAAGAGGGTGATGGAATAGTCCATATCAACCTTTCACCCCTCCGGGATAATGCACTTTACACCAATAATCACCTATTAACCAATCAGCATTTTAGTTTCAGCAAACTAGACTTTTCATTGGCTCAGACCACAAGTTTAAGCGAAAATAGTTTTTCGCGCCTAACGTTTTGGGCTGATTTTTTAGACCCTAAACTCAATAAATAGAAGCGTCCGAATCGATTCGAACCAGTCAGACCCTCACTTGAACTCTCTGCCTACGGGCGGGGAGGAACCCGAACGAGGCTACGCCGAAGGGCGGAGTCTCGTTCGGGGAGGTAAACCGGCCCTGAACTCGTTTATACGGGTTCAAAGGGTATATATTTTTGGCCGGGCCCGGGGATCCCACGTTAAACCGGCCTTGTGCCACGTGATACCCTCGTGGGGGGGGGGGTGACTAAATATTAGTCAGACCTTCACACACACCCTCCTTGACCGGTTCTCCAGGGGTGTGATCACGCTGCTGAAAAAGCGCAAGGGTGTTGAGGGGAAACTAGATGATTACAGGCCCATAACTCTGCTAAACACAGAGTTAAAGATTTTGGCCAAGATCCTGCAGGAGCGTTTGCAGTCAGTTGCCGAGGACTCTGTTGGTTCCGGAGTAACAATTCAGAGCAACATGCATCTGATCCGCACGATCATAGAGGATTTAAAAGACGACGATGAGGCCGCGCTGATCAATTTAGATCAGTCCAAGGCATTTGATAGGGTTGACCATCGCTACCTTGCTGCTGTCCTGCAGGCCGCCAGATTCGCACCCGACTTCTGCTGCTGGATTAGTCTCCTGTATCGCTCCTCCAGTGCTGTGGTATAGGTGAACAGGAAGCTGTCGAGCGCTTTTGCGCTGTCTAGGTCGGTTCGTCAGGGTTGTCCACTGTCGCCTCTACTTTACGCTTTGGCGTTGGAGCTTCTCCTTCGCCGGCTGAGAGACAGGGCGAGCAGTCCGGCCCTACGCGGAATCGCCGTTCCTGGAGGGGCTCGAGCCAGGGTTTCTGAGTACGCCGATGACGTATATGCTTTCGTGTCGTCCTGCAGCGACATTGAGGCGGTACAGAAGGCGCTGGTACGAGAAAGTCACAGGGCCAAGATTAACCGTGACAAGTCGTCCTGCTTGCGGTTAAGGGGCCTGAAAGGTGGTCGATCTTCTTGGGCCTTTCGGTTGGACGGACGCTTCTGTCCGCATTCTTGCAGTGTGGTTTGGACCCGACTTCCAGCTGGAGAAAAATTGCTCTGAAGTACGAGCAAATGCCGACGCTGCCGGCCAGACTTGGCGTCGACGGAGGATGTCCGTGAAGGGCAGGATGGAGGCATGTGCCACTTACGTTTTCCCTCTTGTTCTTTATCGATTGTCCGTACTTCCTCTCTGTAAAGACCATGGGGGGCTGAGAATGCCGCACTTGGTGAGCCACAAACTCGCCTCGAGGTTGGCTTTCTTACGCCGCGCGTTGACAGGAGGAGATTCGATTATGGCGGGGATTGTTAGGGACGCGTTCCCTTTCCTTACTATCACTCCCCTCTTCTCGCGGGTTGAGCGCCATCGTAAACCCCGGGATCAATCGGATTTCCTTCACGAGTGTCGGTCAGCCTTGTTGGCTATTCCTCGGCCCAGTGACCTTTCTCGGCCTAGGAAGGTCTTCTATCGTCTTAGTGGAGGGGGTCGCGAAGGATTCCCTACGTGATCAGGTCTGCTTGTCGGAGGATGAGTTTCGCTCTTACTTGTCTTGGGCGCCAACGGCGGATTATCTCAGTAACCCTGATTTTTCGCTTACCTGGCGATTGGCTCGGAATCGGCTGCCTCTCAATGAAAAGACCTTAATATGGTGCTTGGCTGATTTGCTAAACTGTGAACGGTGTGGCCTTGGTTTAGAAGAAACGGTTTCGCATGCCTTCTACCATTGCTCCAGGATCCGCCCCTTATGGGACCATGTCAGCGAGATGACAGCTCGTCTCGCTCCCGAAAAGCTTGTGCGTATTGATTGCGCATACGCGTGTGACAATGTGCCGCCCCAGTATTCCGGGATGAAACGAATGGTATTTCAGACGCTGCTAGCCACGTCCCGAATGGTGATTTGAACGACGCGTCAGGAGGAAATCTTGCGATGCATCCGTCTTTCTCATCAGGATCTGATCCGATTCTTTGAGCATCGGCTCAAGATGAAGATTAGAACTGATAGTAAATGCTTGCATTCAACAGTCTTCAACGGAAGGTGGGTGACTGAGGCGAGCTTGGTTCGTTTGAACGGGGCTAGCCTTGATTTTCTCTTCTAGGACAACCTATGTCATATCGGGGTGGTTTCCTGTGGAGCCCTCCCATTGGTTAGGTTAGACAAGCTTTTGTGTACCTAGTTAATGTGAGTAAGTGTTGTTCCTGACCTGTTCCCGGCTGTAGGGGTGTGGTATGTTGGCTAGGGTCACCATGATATAATCAATATCAAAGAAGGCTGTGTTCTTGTAAAACAACACCCTACATTAATTTATGAACAACAATACACGAGAGAAAAATAATCAAGCTCAGTGAACATTAATAATATTGTATTAACAATGGTATACAAATTTCAACAATAAGTACAAAGAAAGTTGCTTCCCTTTTTCCATTAATAAAAAGGGTAATTTTAGCTAATAAATGTTGAATACAAAATTGAATGTAATTTAACTACAAAGTTCAATTGAAGTCTTAGCTAAATAAAGAATAGTTCCACAGTGTTTTATCAGTGTAGAAAGATGTAATGTTCATGAGTGATATCAACAAGATTTAGTATGATTACTTGAATTAGTAATAATTAAGAATTAAAATGTCAATATAGCGCCGTGCCTTATTTTCCAAGAATTGAACTGCTACTGCTACTGGCAAACAGCGAGAGTCTCTATATAACAAGTTTTAGGCTCCGGATGGCTTGGCGCCAAAAATATAGAAAAGATAATAAAATACGCGATTGGTCAGGAAATGGACCAATCCGTGATTTTAGAGAAAAATTTGAATTACCTGCGATGGTTAAATTGTCCTATAATAAGTATCATGTATTTATTAACCAATGATATTAAAGAAAGCGGAGGTGTGGCACATGTAAGTGATTCCCACACGGCTATCTTTTTGGTTATGATCCAAGTCGAGATTCCCAACCTCCCCAGTTTGTTTTTGGTCCTTTTTATCTCGACTGGGTCAGCTTTATATTTTTCCATGGCCGTATAATTTTTTTCTCCTTTCCAACTCCCTTAGCGGGAGAGCTGCTTGATTTTGTCCTCTGAGTAGAATACAGCGGCATCTCTGTTTTGAGGGTTGGACGGGCCCTACTAACATCAGTTATGTTTAATTTGATTTGTGTAGGTATGTCCAATATTTCGCTAAAAAGTGGTATACCTTGACGACAAAAGGTCCCCAAATTGATAAAACGATTTTTAACGTTTAAATATTTATGTTGTTATTAAAGAGGAAAGACCAAAGTATTTTCTGAATATCTTTTCAGATTTTTTAATCCTTCCTATAAATGTTAAAAATTTTATTAAAAAATCTTGTTTTTTTTTCGAGTCAAAAGATTTCGTAAAATCGAACTTATCGACATTTCTGTCGGAAAGATCATAGTTTGTTAGTTAAAAAATCATGAAAAATCAATTACACCTTTTTCTTTTGTTATCTTAGGAAATTTAGAATGATTAAAGTATACTTAATGTAATTTGAAAGAAACATTACTTACATTTTTAGCAGAAAATTTTTTAAGAGAGATATTTCCCACCAGGGTGGTCTATTTTGACAGGCGTTGATTGATGTACGTCAATATATTCACAACTTACTGCACGGAAATTTATTGGATGGTAGCACAGAAGTGATATAATTCGTTCTAATTTTAAGTGAACCTGGTTAGTAGATTTTTTTTTTAAAAATTCTCTTTCAAATTTTTTTTTTTTTTTTACTTTACGTTTGAGGAAGAATTCTGGACTGATAATAACATTTTAAATTATGAAAGAAAATCAAATTTTACAAGTAAAAATAAAACAGTAAAAAAAATTAATTTTTTTAAATTGAGGTTTATTATTTCAGTCATGAAATATTTTTCTGAGAATATAAAAATTACATGAAACACCATTAATTGAAACGGGTTAACTTAATGAAATGAGATTTTATTTCTTTTTTATTAAGGCAGATTTTTTTTCTATTTATTAATAATTATATGGCAGTAATTTTAATATGAGTTTTATTTTATTTATTAATAAAATTAACATGCTATATTGGTTTTGTTTTGACTCAACAAGTATTTTTTAGTTTGAGTAGTAGCGAGCTAACTCCAGAAAATGTAAACTCCAAAAATCGTTTTAATTGATAATTTGTCGTGTGGATAATAATTCCAAAGTAATGTACAATGAATTTATGCATTCGATTTCAAACTTGAAAATTTGGGTGGACTTCCAAGGGCGTTTTTTTTTTTTTTTGTAATTGTAAATAGTCGATATTTTCTTTTATCCCACTATTTGATTATATTTGAATAGAAAAAGAAAAAAATTGAAAATAATACGACGATATTCAGAAAACTTGACAAGCGTTGTTTTGTTGGTACTGAACGAATCAAAGCCATTTCTGAAGTAAAAAAAAACTTGCTTCTATCAAAGGAAACTACTCATGTGACATTATTTCAACAATGTGCATCCGTACTTTCGTTGTAGACGATTTTAAATACAATTTTGAAATATTAACAATTATTTTTAAAATAATTATGGTTGTCAGATTTTAATAAGCTTTCAAATTTATGATCTTTAAAAAGTAGAGAACATAATATATCGTTTCCATAAGGTTGCAGAAAGAACTTAATGTATAAATATATAACAACCTTTTGTCATATTGTGTATTTAAAATTGAAAAAAAAAAGAAAATTAATGTAAAAATTCATTGTTCATCAAAAAAATTTTTTTCTTTCAGATAATAATTACCTTCGTATATATTATTCAGAAAAGCCATTAAAAACTTTCTTAATTAAATATTGTCTTAGTTTTATTGGGTTTTGTATTTTTACAATTGAGGTAAAAGTTTGGACAATTTCGGACATTTTTTTAACAAAAAAATCGATGATTTAGATTTTTCAGAGTTTTGTGCATTTCATTAAAAAAAAAAATTCATGTTGCAAAAAAATTTTTTTTTGTGTTTTCATAAAATTAAGTTCGAGGGGGGTAACAGATATAAAAAAAAAATATTTATACCATGACTTTCAAAGAGACAAACATTTCTAAAATAAGTTCATTCATTTCTGAATAAGTTCTGAAGTTTTCATTAAAATCCAACAAGTAGTTAATTTTTACAAGAATTTCGAAATGAATGTGTCTTTCAACTGACAAAAAAACAACTAAAAAAAAACGCTAAAATGGTAAAAATTGGACATACCTAGATTTGTGTTAATATTTTAGTTTGTTATTGGGTTCATCTCCCTCCCCTCTCATTTTTTCATCATAGAATTTTAAGTATTTATTATCATTAAATTTTTATGGTATGGGATGTGTTTTGTAGGTCCCCCCTTGACAGGATGCGGTATTATGGTGTATGGAGGATTGATTGGTGATGGACGAGTTTTTGTGGTGAATGGGCAAATTTTAACTGAATGGGTCGTGAATTGGATTAACTAGGTATAGGATAGTTAGTTAAGATCAGCCTCAACCCCTCCCCTTTTTCGGCCTTGTGCCATAATTATGTATTCTCACATAATAAATAATGTCAGAATTTCACCCTGGAGTGTTGACTGCGTTACTGTGTGGTGACGGTTTTTAACTTTTTTGTGTAAAAGTTGTGACAAGCGTTTTTAAGCCGATAAGTGTTTGATTTTAATTTTATTTTTGCTAAAAACCTTTTGAACTTTTCCGTTTTTCTTTGCCTTTTTATTTGTTTGTAGATATTTGTGCATTTTTGTTCCTTTCGTTTTTGTTTCTTTCCTTTCGCATAATTTTCCCTCCCCACATTTTTTAATTTTTATTATCTTTTTCATTTTGATTTGTTTTTGAATTGCTCATTGTCTTTGGTTGTCCACGTTTTTCTTCCGTTTTTCTTTTGTTTGTATGAAATAATTAAAAAAAAAAGAGAGAGAGAACAATTTAAAAGAAAAGAAAAAGAGAAATCTGGTCCGGCTGTGTTGGTCCCGACCATAATACTGAAACGCCGTCACCAGAACCGGTGTCACCAGCGAAAACGGCCTGGACGGATAATAGGCCGTTGAAAAAAGATGGTGCGTTTTATTTAAACCAAAGGACTAAATATGAGGAATCGTTTAGAGAAAATGAGTTCCTCACAATTCAAGAGGCATTTGAAGCAGTTAATACACGCACCATATCCCTGCTGACTTCCGACGTGAAAACCCACAAGTTAATTGGGGTCAACAGGGACACTATGGAGGAAGCCCTTAAGGCATTAAACATCAGCCCCAAGGTCCTGGCACGTCGGACGAATGCCTTATGGGATTTATTACTTCAGACAGAGCAGCAAGCTAAAAGTTGAGCCGGAAGTGTGTTAGCAACAAAAAATTTACGGTTGCAAACGGAATATATGGGCACCCGTAGGACAGAAGTTATCGTCCATGGGGTGCCCGTAGACATTTCCGACAATAGGATGGGTGAACATTCGGTGAGGTGAACGAAGTAAAGGCCCTCATGAGTAAAGCCGGCATAGAAACCGGTGATATAGTGGTGCATATCACGTTAAACAGGAAGCAATTTTTGGAAATACCAAATATTCTGATCTGTAGGGATAGGAAAATGTTGGTCGTCGTGGAAGGAAGAAGGCCGCGTTGTTGGGCGTGTGGGGCGGCGAGCCATATGGCCAAAGAGTGCCCCAGAAGAATTGGAAAATCTACAAAGACAGCAGAAACAACAACAGCATCGGCACCAACATCGGCATCAGCATCAGCATTGGCACCAGCAGTTATACAGGTGGGGGAGTGAACCTCAAAAGCAGAAAGTGCTTGGAAGGAGGTGACAAGAAAACAAAAATCACCTAAGATATCGTCTTCTTCTAAACAAGAAGCGGAGAAACAACAAACAACAGAAAAGCGAGCAGAAAAAAATAAGGAGGTGCGAGCACAAAAGGACGCACAAAAGGACGCACAAAAACCCAAAGAGGTGCAGCAACAAGTGGTGCAGCCTAGACGGGAGCACCACAAACAGCAACAGCAGCTCCAACAACAAGAAAAGAAGCAGCAACAAGAAGCAGACACGCCAATGGAGGTGGATACAATGCCTCCACCGCGAGCAACGTCATTGAAGAGAACGAGAAACGAAGAAGAGGAAGAACTAGTACAAAATCACTCTGGCCGGAGTAGGGCGGAGAGAGACATGGACAAAATCAGGTCGCTCTCCGTCCCTGCTTCGCCAGGAGTTAGTAAAGTAGAAATGCCGAAAACAAGGACCCACTCTGCTTCCCCTGACCGTGCCTCTTCCCCCTCTCCCTCGAATTCTTCCCTTAACTCAATCTCCACCCCCCTCATACATCCACGTTCTTCCCTCCTCACCCTTCAAGAGAGAGAAAGAAGAAAAAGAAATTCTTCCCGGGGCCTGATGGGATTTATAAAGTGGACAAAGAGGAAGCCAAAAAGCGCATGTCCAAGCAAAAAAGGGCCCTTTTGGGGCTCCTTTTAAAAATGGACAAGGTTGATGGAAAGTCGGTGGGAGATCCGAGAAACTTCCCTCACGCCTCGGGAGTCATCACCGTCGTGAAAGATACTGGGGCTTACCTTAAGGTATGGAGCCATTTGTACGAGGCTCAAGAAGCTTACCCCAAAATAAGGGTTTTCGAGCAAATGAACTCTGACTACGACATTTTTGTCCTGGGAGGGCCCCTGTGTTACTCCATCCCTCCTTATATAGGGCATTTAAATTAATCTACCCCACGGATGTCGGTGGTATTGTCCTGGATGGTCGGAGTTGGGAACAGGAAGCCTGGTACAATCCGTCGGTGTCCTGTCATCTAAAGATTTCCGCCCGGTATGTGAGTAGGTTTTTTGCTTTTACTCTTTTTATTTTTTGCAGGCTTAGAAGATGTCTATCAAGATAGCTACTTTGAATGTGAAGGGCTTCAGGGATCGGAGTAAGGCAGCTCGCCTGCTCCGGGATCGCTTGTCCTTTGGTGTGGATGTCGTCGCGATCGAAGAGACCCATTTTGTTTGCAGTTCCGATGCGTGTGTGCTGGAGAACGACTTTGTCTATTCAGCATATTGGGACCGGGTTGCCAGAGGAGTTTCTTTGCTGGTGAAGTGGACTCTTGATGCGAAGGTGGACCTTGTGCATACCGATGCCGAGGGCCGGTTGATCGTGGCCGATATTGCCGTGAAAAGTGGTTCGTTTCGGGTCGTTGCGGTTTATGCGCCCAACGACCAGGAGGAGCGGTTTTCGTTTTTTCGGCCGTTGGGGCCGTTCCAAGTGGATTAAACACGCCTAGTCTTAATGGGGAGCTGGAATGCCGTCCTGGACCCCAAGTTAGATCGGGGGCGGGGTGCTAGCGGGTGTAGGGGCGATCGTAGCTTGATTGATCTGATCAACGATTTTGGTCTCGTTGATAGATACCGGGTCGATCACCCCGGGGGAAAATGTGGACGTGGGCTAATAGTTGACTTTCTGACAAGGTGGTTAGCTACCTTGTCAAAATGTTAGTTAGAGGAGCCGACATAGATTTGTTAGATTGTCCCACGTGCCACTGGGTAAGCTATACTGACCACAAACTCGTTTGTGCCCGTGTGGCATTAGATCGTAGGCCTAGAATGGCTGGTTACTGGAAGTTCAATCTGTCTTTACTGGAGAGGCGGGACTTCCAGGAGCAGCTAACTAGCTTAGTGCAGCGGGAGCTAGTGGGGGGCGGTTATCGGGAATAAGTGGTGGGATAGACTTAAGTGTAGGATTAGGTCTTTCACCACATATTTCAGCAAACGGCTCGCCCTAGATAGAGCTGAAAGGTGAAGACGCTTAAGGCTAGTCTTTCCCGGGCGGGGGCTGGGAGGATCCCCTAGAGATAGCCCTAGCTAGGGATGCCGTGGAGCGTTCGAATAGCGAGCGCTATATGGGCCAGGTTATTAGAAATAGGTTAAGCAAGATGTCTTCCGAAGTTGTGAATATGGGCGCAGTATTGCGCGAGGGAGAGATTCGTCGAGGTTCCGATCGTTACATTCGTGAAGTTGATACCCTGGAGGGACATACTCTTCGGGCCACTGACGACATGTGCAAGGTGTTTCGGTGGCATTTCGGGAACTGGTTTACCAAGGATCCTGGTCTTCATGAGGACGAGTTTCGCAGTTATTTGGCTGAATTTCCTCAGCATTCGTCGACTGAAGCGGCTAGCTGCGACGGAGAGATCAATCACGGAAGGCGAGGTCTACGCGGCATTGAAGAAGGTCGGCAGAGGCAAGTCGCCCGGTCTGAATGGTTTGCCCTATGAATTGTACTTCAGGCTGTCGCACATCTTTGTCCCGATTTTGACTGTGTTGTTCAACAACTGGTTCCAGCAGGGGTCCCTCCCCGACTGGTTCTCCAGGGGTGTGATCACGTTGTTGAAAAAAGGCAAGGGTGTTGGGGAAAACTAGATGATTACAGGCCCATAACTCTGCTAAACACTGAGTTAAAGATTTTGGCCAAGATCCTGTAGGAGCGTTTGCAGTCAGTTACCGAGTCCCTGTTGAATTCGGAGCAGATTTGTTCTGTGAGGGGCCGAACAATTCAGAGATACCTGCATCTGATCCGCACGATCATAGAGGATGTAAAAGACAACGATGAGGCCGTGCTGATCAATTTAGATCAGTCCAAGGAATTTGATAAGGTTGACAATCGCTACTTTGCTGCTGTCCTGCAGACCGCCGGATTCGCAACCGACTTCTGCCGCTGGATTAGCCTCCTGTATCGCTCCTCCAGTACTGTTGTACAGGTGAACGGGAAGCTGTCGGGAGCTTTTGCGCTATCTAGGTCGGTTCGTCAGGGTTGTCCACTGTCGCCCCTACTTTATGCTTTGGCGTTGGAGCCTCTCCTTCGCCGGCTGAGTGACAGGGCGTGCAGTCCGGCCCTACGCGGAATCGCCGTTCCTGGAGGGGCTCGAGCCAGGGTTTCTGAGTACGCCGATGACGTATATGCTTTTGTGTCGTCCCGCAGTGACATTGAGGCGGTACAGAAGGCGCTTGAACGGTACGAGAAAGTGACAAGGTCCAAGATTAACCGCGACAAGTCGTCCGGCTTGCAGTTAAGTGCTTGGAAGGTGGTCGATCTCCGGGGCTCTTCGGTTGGACGGTCGGTCCTGTCCGCATTCTTGGAGTGTGGTTTGGACTCGACCTCCAGCTGTAGAAAAATTGGTCTGAAGTACAAGCAAAGGCCGACGCTGCCGGCCAGACTTGGCGTCGACGGAGGTTGTCCGTGAAGGGCAGGGCGGAGGCGTGTGCTACTTACGTTTTCTTTACGTTTATTTTTTTGTTCTTTATCGATTGTCCGTACTTCCTCTCTGTAAAGACCATCGGAAGCCGCTCGCTATCCTCCATTTTATGGAGGGGACGCGAGAATCGGGTCGACAGACGAGTCTGTGCACAACGACCGTGTCATGGGGGGCTGGGAATGCCGCACTTGGTGAGCCACAAACTCACCTCGAGGTTGGCTTTCCTATGCCGCGTGTTGACAGGAGATTCGATTATGGCGGGGATTGTTAGGGACGCGTTCCCTTTCCTTACTATCAGTCCCCCTTTCTCGCGGATTGAGCGCCATCGTAAACCGCAGGATCAATCGGATTTCCTTCGCGAGTCGCGAGTGTCGGTCGGCCCTGTTGGCTGTTCCTCGGTCCAGTGACCTTTCTCGGCCTAGGAAGGTCTTCTATCGTCTCTTAGTGGAGGGGGTCGCGAAGGATTCCCTACGTGATCAGCTCTGCTTGTCGGAGGATGAGTTTTACTCTTACTGGTCTTGGGCGCCAGCGGCGGATTACCTCAGTAACCCTGAGTTTACCTGGCGATTGGCTCGGAATCGGTTGCCTCTCAATGACAAGGCCTTCCTATGGGGCTTGGCAGATTTTCCAGACTGTGAATGGTGTGGCCTTGGTTTAGAAGAAACGGTTTCGCACGCCTTCTACCATTGCTCCAGGATCCGCCCCTTATGGGACCATGTCGGCGAGATGACAGCTCGTCTCGCTCCCGAAAAACTTGTGCCCATTGATCGCGCATATGCGTGTGAAAAAGTGTCACCCCCGTATTCCGGGATGAAACGAATGGTGTTTCTGACGCCGCTAGCCACGGCCCGATTGGTGATTTGAACGACGCGTCAGGAGGAAATCTTGCGATGCATCCGTCTTTCTCATTAGGATCTGATCCGATTCTTTGAGCATCGGCTCAAGATGAAGATTAGAACTGATAGTAAATGCTTGCATTCAATAGTCTTCAGCGAAAGGTGGGTGACTGAGGCGAGCTTGGTTCGTTTGAACAGGGCTAGCCTTGATTTTCTCTTCTAGGTCAACCTATGTCACATCGGGGTGGTTTCCTGTGGAGCCCTGCACTTGGTTAGGTTAGACAAGCTTTTGTGTACCTAGTTAATGTGAGTAAGTGTTGTTCCTGACCTGTTCCCGGCTATCTCTTTGGTTATGATCCAAGTCGAGATTCCCAACCTCCCCAGTTTGTTTTTGGTCCCTTTTATCTCGACTGGGTCATCTTTATATTTTCCCATGGCTGTATAATTTTTTCACCTTTTCCCACTCCCTTAGCGAGAGAGTCTCTTGATTTTCTCCCATGGGCAGAATACAGCGGCCTTTCTGGTTTGAGGGTTGGACGGGCCCTACTAACATCAATTATATTTAGTTTGCTTTATGTTAATTTTAGTTTGTTATTGGGTTCATCTCCCTCCCCTCTCATTTTTCACCATAGAATTTTAAGTATTTATTATCATTAAATTTTTATGGTATGGGGCGCGTTTTGTAGCCCTCCCTCCTTGAGAGGATGCGGTATTATTGTGTATGGAGGATTGATTGGTGATGGACGAGTTTTTGTGGTGAATGGGCAAACTTTAACTGAATGGGTCGTGAATCAGATTAGCTAGGTATAGGATAGTTAGCTAAGACCAGCCTCAACCCCTCCCCTTTTTTCGGCCTTGTGCTATAATTATGTATTCTCACATAATAAATAATGTCAGTAATTCACCCTGGAGAGATGCCAAACTAATCCATGCTAGTCAAGACTTTGACCAACTACACTTTTCCCGCGCAAACTTCTCTGACTCAACAAACAGCATTTCGCTCTCCCAGGAACAATTGCTTACGATACTAAAAAAAGTGAAATAACACACTACCAAATAGGTATTCGTAAACATTCAATCAAACACCAAAACAACTAAAGGTACACAACTCTTACCAACTTCCGACAATAATTTAAACAATCATACGCACACACACTATTCACTGAACTCACACAACAGACACTTTTGTACACGACCAAACACTTTGTTTAATTTCACACACAAACCTTAGTAACCGTTTCACACACACTGAAAATTGGCATAAATACACTACATAATTCAATTCAACCATTCACACTTCTTGTCCAACAATATCTGACTTAATTGTGTATGTTAATTTTATATAAATCAATGTTATTGTTAAACTTTTAATTATGTTGTTTTCACTTTGATTTCTCTTGAATGATTTGCCTTCAATATTCCTGTTCCTTAATTTGTTGTGGATGAATGTCTAAGAACACCAACATCACTAACCCTTCTGATAACCTAACCTTCTGATATCTTAAAATACATTTGCCAGTCTGCAACAAGGTTATGCTGAAATTTTAAACGTTAAATTTTTTAAAATATATGTTTAGTTTAATATATAAATTTGCATTGTTTTTTTATATATATATCTATATTCTCAGTAAAGAGATATTTCACAAGGTCATTTTTAATGTGTATCTCCCATTAAAAATGACCTTGTGTCACACTGTGGGTAGAAGGGTGAATACCATCAATATGTTAAGATGAGCCATTAGAAGATGCCACTGGAAGCAAATCTGACTCATGTTACCATGGCAATGGAAGATCTCATTACTTTGTCATAAGATCATGCTGCTTTTGTTTTTCCTTGGGATATTTTTCATTTATTTTTTCTTTCTTTAATGCCATGTCCCTTCACTCAGGATGTAGGTGGTCATGGTTCTCTACTGATTCTTTTTTTTTTCTTTTATTAAATGTGAATTGCTATGATTTTGGGGAAAGATAATAGAGGGATTTCCCATTGCATTTTCATGAATTCAGAATTGTTGTGTTCCAAGAAGACTGGCTATATTACCCAAGTCTACAGAACCCGTCTATCATGTTGTTTTAACTTATATCTGGAAGGAGAAATGGATTTCTGCGTTTCCCAATGCAATTAGTGTGAAGTGTATGCAGCAGACTAGGCCAGAACTTGAACTCGGCTCACCAATTCTACTGTACGTCCCGATAACTGTTACAATACTCGCACAAATTTGAAAAAGCAAAATTCTTTCTTTAGGATTGCAATCAAGGGAGGTAAATCTGCATTGCTTGGCATTAAATGGAACCTTAAATTGTAAAATAGAATGTCATAATAGAATTAATATTTATGTAGAGGTTCCAAAAATTCTTCCAAGGTGTTCTGTCCCAATTTCTGATATTTGTCGATCAGGTGGAGAAAGTTTCAGTAACCAGCTTTATTTGTTTAGCCTTTTCTTTTTCTTTTTTTAAAAAAGACACAGGGTTAACTTGGTGTGAAAGAGAGTGAGAAGACTTTAATCAGGAGAAAGGACAATAAAAGAATGGAGAGACAGGAGATGGTGATATTGAATTTACATTGAATTTATTTTTAAGGTCATTGGTGGCAGGAAAGCAAGAAACTATTAGAATAGAACCTGCAGTTGCATTTTGCTAATTCAGTAGTAAAACAATGTTACCTAGTAGCCAATCTAATAGTACACTTAAATGCATGCACCAAGGAGGAAAGCTTATTAGAACAATTGCTATGAAAATATTTATAGAAAAGTCTGAAGCCATGTCAACAGTGGGATAGTGGCTGAAGTTGAGATGCCAGGTTATAGGACTGATAATATTGCAAACCCTTCTTTGAATTTTTTCACAAATCTCTAGATATATAACCAGAGCAGCAGACCAGATGTGGCAGCAATATTCAATACACAGATGATTGGTAGATTTATAAATGTGCAAGATGGATTCTGACAAGAAAAATCATCTTGCACAACACAATGAAAGAAATTTTCTGTCAGCAGACCTAGCAACTGATTCAATATAATCACTTCACTTCATGTTTATGGAAAAATTTAAGACCAAGAAGGCACAAAGAGTTGCTCTCCTGGAGGTTAGCACCAGCTATGCTGATGGAAGTCAAAAAGAGCTCTCTATGGTAAATTTACAAGTCATTTCTTGCCCCAGTTAACAACTGATTGGAGTTTGTTTTCAATTGCAGCTGCCAGTTTTACTTTATCAAACCAATCAGACTTACTATTAAGACAGGAGTAAATAGTTGTGTCATCAGAATAAATCACCTAATTGAATATAAATAAGAAATGGTTTGATATTTTATGAGTTCAATACAATTTAAAAATTAATTAAATGCTGCCATCATTTTTTTAATGGTACAAATAAACTAGTATTAAATGATTGATGACAAAAGGTTACTAACATGAAACAGAGAGTCCACAAAAGGTTGATAATCACAAGAAGCACAAATTTTCTTCATGCAAATCAAGTGCTCAAAACTAAAGGAAGTGTTGGTATATTTTATTCAGATGAGTGTGCTAATAGCTTCAAGAAATTAAGACATTATTGACAGAATGCAAATAAAATTCTAGAAGCTTCTAGAAAGTTCTTGAGACTTTTAGAAAATTCTCCTTCAGCAACTCAGCACGGAATCTTTCTGGAATGTAATGGGAAATAAGTTAGTTTCAAAAAATTGATATTCAAGCCACAAAAGCAAAGTTTGAAGGGAAGAAATAACTCTTACTGACCAAAAACAAAAAGTCAAAAATTTGTTAAACAGTGTAATTAAAAATGCCTTTCAGCAAATGAAGCCTGTAGTTCTTAACAAGATTTAAAGGAAGATTATGAATTTAACAATGATTTTCTTTTCTTTGTTGAGAGTGAAAATTTACCATCAATTTTAGTGTCACCTTAACATGAAAATACTTGTGGAAGCAAATCAGGTTTTTTTTAGCAGTTAAGAACATTAAACAGAATGGAACTTGTGACTGATTTTGTTATTATTATAATTAGAGGTTCTTATATTAAGTCTTTTCTTTATTCTATATAATGTTTAACAAATATCTTCATCTTTTATGACTTTTATCTTTTGGTATTTATGTATGGATCGGCATTTCCCTGTTCTTTAAGTGGGATCAGTGTAGTATCTGTGTTGGAAGGTGTTGTATGCACAAAAAATACAGGGTGTGGCAGAAGCAATGCCCTTTTTTATTTATTAACTTTTGAACAAAAATAAATTACAGTAGTTAAAGAAAAATTTATAAGTATTGTCACATCAAACTAATATGATTTGTTACGATTAACAAACTATTTAACATGTTCAAAAATGCTCCCTTTCATGTTCAATACAATGTTGTTACTTGCATCTCTGTCCGCCCTTGACTGTCCCTTACATAATGATTTTGATGAGAGTGCCATGCTTGACATGTCCAAACAAAGTCAGTTTCTGTCATTTTATATTTATTAAGCAACCAAAGAAAAAGCACAAAATGCAAACATTCTAATTTTTTCTTTAGTTTTTAATTATAATTATGCATTTTTAAGCAACTAAAGAAAAAGTACAAAATTTAATATTTCATAGAAATAGTTCTTGGGGAGCCACAAGTGTTTTGACCAGGCTCTTCACATTTTTATTCACTTTGTGTTCACTGTACTAGATATGGAGTAGTTTTCTCAAACATTTGATTTCAAATGACTTTAATCTTTCCTCTTCTGCCGTCAGTGTCCATTAGAGTTAGGAATTTTTTTTTAATTGATTTTTTGTATCATAATTTGATCACCTCTGCTGTGACCAGGTATTGAACTCACATCTCTTTGGGTCAAATCACTGGATTACTTCCATCAATGCATTTATCCACATGGCCCAGTAGTGATAAAGTTGTGAGTTCTATACCTAGCAACAGCAGAGTTGAACAAAAAAACTTGGAGAGTTGAGTTACTAAAGAGAAATAACTGAAACTGATATATCTGGAAGAGGCATGGCACACGGAACTAGAACAATTTAACCCAGTGGATGAAATAAAGGGTTTGGTTCAAAATTCCAATCACCTGAAAAAGGCTGGAGCGTACAACAGCCAAAACATTGTGAATATTTCAACAAAGATGAGGACAACAGTCCAAACAATGTAAATAGTATAAAAAACATTATTTCTTATTGCTTATTTTAGTGGGTATATGTGTTTGGGTAGACATCTTTTTAAAAATTTTTTTAAACAGTGAAATTAATCTCTACTGGACTAGAGATTGAAAGTCTTGTTAAAGAAAATGTATCTCTGGATAAGATTTAAACCTATATTTTTTTAAAGGAAATGCAGATGGCTTGGAGGTGGTTTCTCAGATTAAAAAGGAGGAACACACAGGTTCATTTTCTGTCAAGGGGCACATTTTCTTTAATAAGACTTTCTATAAATAGGCTGGTAGCTAATAAAATTTTTTTATCTGTTTAAGAAAAATAGGGATGTCAACTCAAACACATGTATGCATTAAAGGTAACAGTAATAAGAAGTATGCACATACGTACACATCCCCACATGTGAACACAAGATGGTGCTGAAAAGTTCTTGACCCCACCCACTTCTCAAAGTCAGTATCTGAATGACCAACCATATCATCAAAATACTGATTTTGGGAAGTGGCTTTGGGTAAGAACTTTTCAGCACCCCCTCCTATACATATGTGTGTATGTGTGTGGGATTAAAGTTGAATGAAATTGGTAGATAAGACAAATTTAACATTTTACTTTGACATGTTTTGCAAATGATCCAGAATCATTAGGAAAAGATCAAGGACAAGTGCAAGGACAAGTGCAAAATTTACATTACCAAGATGAAATATGATGGCTGTTCAAAAATTATCAGTGGAGGGGGAGACTGTTGCTATGATAACAGAGCTAAAGTATACAGAGTGAAGCCTGCTTGGTACACATTGACCTTGAACTCTGTTACATATCCACACTAAGGTATAACGTTCTTGCTCATTTTTGTTGCTTATACCAGTGCTTGCAAAAAAGTGTGTAGAGTGTGGTTGTCTCACCACCCCACCAGTGGCCATGGCTTGTGCAACAGTTTTTGGCCAAACAACATTTCCCAGGTCTAGACAACAACCATATTCCCTAGATCTCTCTCCTTGTGGCTTTTTGTCTTCAAACACATCAAATCCCAATGGAAATGAACAAGATTTCAAGACATCATGGAAATCCAAGAGAATCTGACAAGGCAGCTGCTTGCTGTCCCTACCAAAAAAGTAGTTTTGGGAATGCTTACTTTATCCAGCATTGTTTCCATTAAGAAGGTGATTAAATGCCAAGTTGATATATGTTATAATTTCCTTTTTATAGCACCAACCTCAATACTTTTTGATCAGACATATTAAATATCTGATTGCCTGATTTTTACTTTAACTATATTGTTATATAAATAAGATTTTAACTAATTTTAGCTCAGTTTTTACATATATTTTTATGGTTTATATATGTGGATAATACAACAGTTTACAGGTGCACCTCCAAAAATCTGAAAGACCAGAACCTAACAGCTCATCTCTCCTCTGACCCAAACCAGGTGGATCAATGGGGAAAAGACTGACTTGTAAAATTCAATACAGCCCAAACCAAACTAGTAACATTGCACTATCATTGAGAAAACCCCCAAACTTTAACCTATCATGATGGATGGAGGTTCTCTTAAGAAGGCTCCTTGTCTTGAATGTCTCTTGGGAGTCGATCTCACTTCAGGGCTCAAATGGAATTCATATACCCAATTTATTGCTAAAGATGCTGGAATGATAGATGGGTGTTCTCTTAAGCAGGTGCCTCATTTTGAATGTCTATTGGGACTGAAGTTCTCCCTAGACTTTAAGTAGAACTCATATATCCAATCTATTGCTAAAGTTGCTGGAAAAATGTTTGGTTCATGGTACTGCTGTAGTGAGTATCTGACTCCCTCTGCTATACTCTTATCTTTACAAGAACCAGATCAGACCAAAAATTAAGTATTGTTGCCATATCTGTGCTGGAACTGCCCAGTCCTCACTTACCTATCAAGTTCACAAGCTTCTACACGGCTTTGTGAGTGATAAATTATTTTCTACTCGACAACCCCTTTCTCACGTTGCAAGCCTCTCACCGTTCTACTGCTGCTCTATCACTATGGCATGTGTTCTAAAGAGCTACATTAATTAATCCCACCACCCCTGACCTTTACAACTGGGACCTGCCATGCTACATACACAAGCGTGAATGTGGCATGGCATTTCCCAGTTGTATATTAATATTAGCGGACTTCTTGATCATGACACCCGTAGCTCCATTCATATCTCTTCCTTTCACTGGTAGATCATGGCACTTTCAATGCATTTTTGCCTAAATAAAATTATTTTCATAAATTATTTTCATCAAAACAGAAATTTCAAGGTCAAAAGATTTTATAATCCAACGTCTATAAATATACACTTTTAGTAAAAATCACGCAAAAAAATAAAATAATACAATTATAGGGAAAAACCATGTATTCAGACAAACACAGATCACATTTCATCTCAGTAATGTTGATTTCATTCTTGTGTAATAAAATTCTTTTTCTGATAACATTGTCAATCATTATTGGAATATGTCAAAGTAAAATTTCCCCAAACTGTTTTATATCACACACACACACACACACACAATGATCAAAAAGTCTATTGTATGACACATAGTGGAAAGTTTATTATTACTGCATCCTGTTGGATCTATGTGGTTAATATTCATCAGTGAATTAAGTGCATTGACAAAGAAGGAAATATACTGAAAAATAATGCTTCTTGAAAAACCTACACTTACTTGTTATTTTACACAAGTATTTATTATTTTTCAACATAATCTCTTTCCTTGTACTTAATTCAGTCAGTTAATTAACTTACATGTGTGATACATGCCTGGCCGATCATATCTTTTTTGATTCATGACTCACTAGGCAGAGGTTTTCACACAATAGATGGCTGTTTCTTTCTGTGCTAGACTGGTTGCCAACCAAGGCCATAGAACCCAGTCTTTCCTACTATTCAACCCATAGCTGGGGGAGAAGAGATGGATTGATACCTTTCCCGAGGGTATTTGTGCGTGAGTGAGTGTAATGAACCTAACTGGAATTTGAACTCAGCTCTTTGATTTCTCAATCTGAGCTACTATCCATTACACCACAACTTAATTCAGTGGTGAATATTAATCCCATAGATCAAATATGTTACAGCAAAAAATTACAGATCAAATTCAGATAAGCATAACATGGATGTCAGGCTAAGAACTTATTGATCCATCTGCATATAGACTGCTGGGTCACAAGTCATAGGATGGGTGCCTAGTGTTGTGTAGGATCCCTCTAGCTCCACATGGCATTCATGTGGCATTAATTCCATAAGTGGTCAGAAGACCTTTGAAGAGATGTTGAACCATGCTGCCTTGATAGTTGTCTACAGTTTTCTGGTAGCTGTAGGTGCAGCAATCTTGCATGTGAATAGAACTCTCCATCATATCTCATAAATGCTCGACTGGGTTCATATAAGGCAAATGTGGGGATCACATCATTCATCGTACGTCTCCAGAATGCTCCACAAACTAACTTGGGCAACTGAAGATATCCTGATGGAATAACCCATCATGGTTGGAGTCCATGAATACCTCTAATGGTTGCAGTCATTTTATAAGTGATCAGAAAACCTCTAGAACTATACTTAGCTGTCTTAATAGTTGTCCACAGCTCCTGTATATTAGTATATCCAAATCCAGGGTCTTCCTTTGTTGGAGGTAACCCTCCCTGATTGACCATGCCTAAGGGGTGTAACCATACTCGCCACACTTAGAAAATTTCAAGTTGATGTGACTATTTAGCCCATAGTTGGAGGTTTTGAATTCAGAGTTATCCTTCTACTAGACCAGTTGCCACCAAAGGCTATAGAACACAGTTTATCTTGCTATTTACACACACCTGGGTGGGGAAGAAGAGATGGATTCCTAATTTTCCCAACGTATTTACATGTAAGTGAATGTAATGAACTCAGCTTTCTGATATCTCAATCCAAGCCACTATCCATTAGTCCAATATTAGTATGTGCATATAGGATTTTATGTGCAAATAGACCTCACCATCACACTCCATAAATCCGTGGACAAATTTGTCTGAAGTCTCTGAAATGTTCCTCAAATATTATTATTTTTTATTTTTTAATCAATTCACTCCAAGCAAGGTGATAATGCTACTAAGACGCAAGGTGTTACTGGTAGTGAAAGACAATAAAAAGACTTTAGAAGGAACTGGAGCCCAATCCTAAACACAAGGGATAAACTTCTACTCCTGCCCAAAAGACCAGGGAGGAGTGTGAACTGGATGATAGGTGAACCTGTATACTCCTATTATAAAAAAAACTGGGGATGAAAAAAACTATTAATGTATAGTTTTGAGGGTTCAGTTAAAAGTGAGTGGAGAGAATAGAGATCAAGTGACAACAAGGCACACTGTAAAAAATGATGAGATACTCAATGAGATATGAAACCAAAAGAATTTTATTAAAATAAAATAAAAACAAATTCTACTAAATATTAGGGATGCACAAATTTGGTGGTTTGTGCACATGGAAAAGGGGGTAATAAATTGCTTAACTTATTATTTCTAAAATGAGGCTTAATGGTAGTTGTTGGAAAAAGTTTACAAGTTTACAATCAAATAACATGAAATATCACAAGAAAAATGCCAGTGTATTCAAAAGATGCAAATTACAAGGAAGAATCTATAATAAAAGGGTTTCAGTTAGGTCAAAGCCAATTAAAAGGGTATATTTACCTTGAAGTTATAAAATATGAATGTTCTTAATAGTTCTTATTATTTGATGTGTGTTGTTGAAGTTCATAACAATCCATTCATTTCTTTCTGAATTCAGAGTCTTCAACGTAGAGCCTTGTTTTTAGAACAGTACTTGTTCTCTGTTGTGGAAACGATTATTTTTGTTCAATAGTTGGAGTGAAAATAAGACTTAATTCTGTCACAAAGATGACAATTTGGTTGTCAAGACCTCTATGATGCCTCTCCTCAATAAGGAGAGGCATCACAGTCACTTCTTTTGAGTCTACACTCAGCTTTTAGAATTTGTTGTGTCACAATACTCAGCAGTTGTGTCTAACTCCCTCTTGTTGTTTCCAAATCCTACCAGTCACATCTACTATTGTTGGCATTGCATTTCCTACTCCTGCTGATGGTGTATTGCAAGGATTTCTACAGACAAAGGTTGGCTCTAATTTACCTAACAAATGTTGGCACTCAACACAAGGATTTCAGATTTCAACCAGCTCAAGTTGCCATTGGTTAAAAAATCACAATTATTAAAACAATTTATTGTAGTAGAAGGATACTTCTGTTTTTCTTTTCCTACACTTCACCTTCACCTCTACTCCTTGGTCAAGGAGATTTGCACTCAAGGGGGCAAGGTCCAGATTTCAGTTAATTATTTTATTGCCTTCATCTCCTCACCCAAACTACAGAAAGCTGAGCCTAAATCTACTCAGAGTGAAAGAAAAATAATTTGTTAACACTATTCAAATATAAAATTGAAATATATACAGTATATATATATATATATATATATATATATATATATATATATATATATATATATACACACACATATATATATATAGATACATATATACAGACATATATATGTATACATATATATATATACATATTATATATATATATGTATATACACACCTACATATATATATGTATATACACACCTACATATATATATGTATATACACACCTACATATATATATGTATATACACACCTACATATATATATATATATATATATATATATATATATATATATATATATATATGCATACATATCATGGACTCTCCCTTCGTTTTCGATGTATGAGTGCTTTTCAGTTCAGTTTTTATGTTTACCTTTCATATGAGACAACAATCCTGCACAGGATTTGCAAACAAATCCGCATGAAGGGCATACTGAAGGATTGACCATCATATGGGATGATGTATTAACCTGAGATTTAATGTTAATTCTTAATTCTCTCAGATGGATGAGACGATTCTTTTTCAAAGTTAGTTATACCTTGGTAGCAGGTGTTTCTCCAGTTTGAGAACTTCTCTCTAGGGATATTTGCAGCATTTAAATTGTATTTGAATTTGTCCTTGAAGTGTAACCAAGGACAACCTACATTACACTTAACCAATATATATATATATATATATATATATATATATATATATTACATATACATAAATGCATATATATTATATATTCATACATATATATATTATATATTCATACATATATTATATATGCATATATATATATATTATATATACATATATTAAATATGCATATATATATATATATATATTATATATGCATATATATATATATATATATTATATATGCATATATATATATATATTATATATTCATATATATATATATTATATATATACATATATTATATATGCATATATATTATATTCATATACATTATATATACATATATTATATATTATATTCATATACATTATATATACATATATTATATATTATATTCATATACATATATTATATATTATATTCATATACATTATATATACATATATTATATATTATATTCATATACATATATTATATATTATATTCATATACATTATATATACATATATTATATATTATATTCATATACATATATTATATATTATATTCATATACATTATATATACATATATACATATATATACATATATATATATTATATACATATATTATATAAACATATATACATATATATTATACATACATATATACATATATATACATATATATATATTATATACATATATTATATAAACATATATACATATATATTATACATACATATATACATATATATACATATATATATATTATATACATATATTATATAAACATATATACATATATATTATACATACATATATACATATATATACATATATATATATTATATACATATATTATATAAACATATATACATATATATTATACATACATATATATACATATATATATATATATTATATACATATATTATATAAACATATATACATATATATTATACATACATATATTATATATTCATACATATATTATATATACATATATATATATATATATATATTATATATACATATATATTATACATACATATATTATATATTCATACATATATTATATATACATATATATATATATATATATATATTATATATACATATATATTATACATACATATATTATATATTCATACATATATTATATATACATATATATATATATATATATATTATATATACATATATTATATACATATATATATATATATATTATATATACATATGTACATATATATATATACATATATACATATATATATACATATGTACATATATATATATACATATGTACATATATATATATACATATGTACATATATATATATACATATGTACATATATATATATACATATGTACATATATATATATACATATGTACATATATATATATACATATGTACATATATATATATACATATGTACATATATATATATACATATGTACATACATATATACATATGTACATATATACATATGTACATATGTACATATATATACATATATATACATATATACATATATATATACATATGTACATATATATATATATACATATGTACATATATATATACATATGTACATATATATATACACATATATATATACATATGTACATATATATATATATACATATGTACATATATATATACATATGTACATATATATATATATATACATATGTACATATATATATACATATGTACATATATATATATATACATATGTACATATATATATACATATGTACATATATATATACATATGTACATATATATATACATATATATATACATATGTATATACATATATACATACATACATATATATATACATATATACATATATATTTACATATATACATACATACATATATACATATATACATACATACATACATATACATATATATATTATATATACATATGTACATATATATATACATATACGTATATATATTATATATACATATATATATACATATACGTATATATATTACATATACATATTACATATACATATATATATTATATATACTATATATATATATATATATATACATATATTATATATATATATATTATATATACATATATTATATATATATATATTATATATATATATATTATATATACATATATTATATATATATATATATTATATATACTATATATATATATATATTATATATACATATATTATATATATATATATTATATATACATATATTATATATATATATATTATATATACATATATTATATATATATATATTATATATACATATATTATATATACATATATTATATATACATATATATATTATATATACATATATTATACATACATATTATATATACATATATTACATATACATATATTATATATACATATACATATATTACATATACATATATTACATATACATATTATATATACATATATATATTATATATACATATATTACATATACATTATATATACATATACATATATTACATATACATATTATATATACATATATATATTATATATACATATATTACATATACATATATTACATATACATATATTATATATACATATATTATATATACATATATTACATATACATATATTATATATACATATATTACATATACATATATTACATATACATATATTACATATACATATATTACATATACATATATTACATATATTACATATACATATTACATATACATATATTACATATACATATTATATATACATATATTAAATATACATATTATATATACATATATTACATATACATATATTACATATACATATATTATATATACATATTATATATACATATATTACATATACATATTATATATACATATATTACATATACATATTATATATACATATTACATATACATATTATATATACATATTACATATATTATATATACATATTACATATATTATATATACATATATTACATATATTATATAAACATATATTACATATACATATATTATATATACATATATTACATATATTATATATACATATATTACATATATTACATATATATATTATATATATTACATATATATATTATATATACATATATTACATATATATATTATATATATTACATATATATATTATATATACATATATTACATATATATATTATATATACATATATTACATATATATATTATATATACATATATTACATATATATATTATATATACATATATTACATATATATATTATATATACATATATTACATATATATATTATATATACATATATTACATATATATATTATATATACATATATTACATATATATATTATATATACATATATTACATATATATATTATATATACATATATTACATATATATATTATATATACATATATTACATATATATATATTATATATACATATATTACATATATATATATTATATATACATATATTACATATATATATTATATATACATATATTACATATATATATTATATATACATATATTACATATATATATATTATATATACATATATTACATATATATATATTATATATACATATATTACATATATATATTATATATACATATATTACATATATATATTATATATACATATATTACATATATATATTATATATACATATATTACATATATATATTATATATACATATATTACATATATATATATTATATATACATATATTACATATATATATATTATATATACATATATTACATATATATATATTATATATACATATATTACATATATATATTATATATACATATATTACATATATATATTATATATACATATATTACATATATATATTATATATACATATATTACATATATATATTATATATACATATATTACATATATATATTATATATACATATATTACATATATATATTATATATACATATATTACATATATATATTATATATACATATATTACATATATATATTATATATACATATATTACATATATATATTATATATACATATATTACATATATATATTATATATACATATATTACATATATATATTATATATACATATATTACATATATATATTATATATACATATATTACATATATATATTATATATACATATATTACATATATATATTATATATACATATATTACATATATATATTATATATACATATATTACATATATATATTATATATACATATATTACATATATATATTATATATACATATATTACACATATTATATAAACATATATTACATATACATATATTACATATATATATTATATATACATATATTACATATATTATATAAACATATATTACATATACATATATTACATATACATATATTACATATACATATATTACATATATAACATATACATATATTACATATACATATATTACATATACATATATTATATATACATATATTACATATACGTATATTACATATACGTATATTTCATATACATATATATATTATATATACATATATATATTACATATACATATATTACATATACATATACATATATATATTATATATACATATATTACATATACATATATTACATATACATACATATATTATATATACATATATTACATATACATATATTACATATACATACATATATTATATATACATATATTACATATACATATATTACATATACATACATATATATATATATATATATGGCCTGACGATTGCATCTAGCATGAAACAGACTGTCGCCTCTAAGTGTTGACTTCTATGTTCACTTTTATATTTACACACGCTCTATCTCTGATATTGAGCACTTTATCCCATGAATATAGCACATCTTAAGACTATATTTCTTTATATATATATATATATATATATATATATATATATATAATAAAAAAACTTAAACACTAATATTCCATGGTCATAATTTATTCCATTGGAATCATAAATACGATCCAATTCATCAGACCTACAAATTAAAAAAGAAAACTGAAAAAACATCTCCAGGAATAAAAAATAAAATTTAGCAAGAGTGTATATATGAGAGTGTGGGGTGAATGCTAGTGTGAATGAAAACCAAAGGTAGGGGTAACAGACTAGAGAGGAATAGGAATGTCTAAAGATGAAGGGGGGACTAAAATTTAACAGAGAGAAGTTTTAAAAGGGGGAGGCAAAGACGGTTTAAGTGAGAAAAATATGCATATTTCCAAATGTCTGATACAATTAAAGATACACCGTAAGAGTGTATACATTTCTTGGTGACATACACACACAACAGACAATAAAATCTTAAAGCTCGGAAGATAAGAGACGGAGAGGAAAAGAAAAAGGGGTGGGAGGAGATGGGTTGGGTGAACTAAAACCGAAGGGCCTTTATAAAAGTGCCACTGTGTAATCAAGAAAATTTGACAAAGGTAATATCGACTACAGGTTACAAATCTAATCTGAACATATAAAAATAACGATTATCTAAACTAGCAAGGACCTAAATTTCTATGTTCAAAAACACATACGTATACTCACATACACAACAAATATTAATATTTTAAATATATGATTGCATATGTATGTGTATATTTACCACTAATATTATCTATATATATATTTTGAACAATAAAAATTATTAAAAAAATTGAAATCTTCAGACACACTGGGTTGTAGATTAATATTCTTTTGTTTTTATTATTATTATTTCATTTAGATTCCTTGACTACTTTGGCCAACATGGCCATCATCAGGAGAAAAAAATATTTCTGCTTGCTGGTAGCAGTGAACTACAGAAATGAATGTCTTGATGGAGAAAATGAACTTTTATATATATATATATATATATATATATATATATATATATATATATATATATATAGATACATATATATATATAGATACATATATATATATACATATATATATAAATTATAAATTTACTTATTTAAAAATATGATTCCATTGCTATACAAGAATTACCAAGTTTCAAAAACAGAAGCTATAAACTTCAAATTCAATTATAGAATTAAATTAAATTAAAGTCCCTAGTTCCGTTTCATTTACAAGTGAATTTTGGAATAACTTATTTTGAAATTTACTGAGTTTTATAAGCATATACATTCATAATATTAGTTTCTATGGATATGGAGAAATCCAATCATTTTAACAAGAGGCAGTAGGGTATTCTTTTTCACTGACAACTATTGTATCAAAATTATGAGTTACTTTCAAAGTCTAGTTAGGGTAGTGTTGCCTTTTCAAATGAATGATGACATCCGTTCAACACATGTCATCTGGTCTTTTTCAATGACAAAAAATTTTTCGGCACTTTTGTTTCCCTGTTAAATTTGTACTTCTATACATAAAGATTTTTTCCAAAAGGATTGTTTGTATATGAATACATCATATTGAACTACAATTTTAAAATATTGTTCCTAATTTTAATTACTATACGTCTTTTAAAACAAATAAATGTAATAGAATTACTTAAATTATTTAAAAAATTATTATTAAATATCGAATATAAATATGTATATTTCATTTATCAGCTCTTTTTTATTAAACATTATTTAAGGAAAGTTTTTGACAATGTCGGCAAAGAATAGCTATTTCATTTCTTTGATTAAGTAAATTTTTATTTTTTATAAACCTAGTCATATATAGTTTCTCATGTATGCACAAAGGACATGTGTCATTTAATGACCTACATATTCTAGCTTTTCTTATTAATTTCCATTTCACAGTAGGTGTTTTATTGGTTTCTTTTAAGTGCCAGAAATATTTCAATAGGGATGTCTGATTTCAGTATTTATGCTCTGTATATTTACATTGAGCACTGTTCTGTAAAAATAAAAATATTAATAAGAACACTGGATTATATATCTTAATGTTCTTTCTCTTTATTATAATATATATATATATATATATATATATATATATATATATATATATATATATATATATATATATATAAAAATGTAACTGTAGAAATAAAGATGCCTGCCCACTTAAGGTGTGGTTTACAAAGTTGAAATACACAGAAATAAACCAAATAGTAGTAATAAAAATGTTAAATTTTACATAGGATCCAAGGTAATTTCAATCATTTAAGTAGCTTTAAGCATGAAAATTACAAACACAGCACTAGCCTGTCTACATACATATGGAATATTAAACAGGAAGATGGTATTGACTCCATTTTAAAATGGAAAATACTAAAAAAAATGCCATAAGTAAAAAGCAGAGGATAAGCATTGCTTATTATGAATGAAGGAAAAATTAGCAATAGCCACCTCCGATGAACCTAATAATTTATTAAATCAAAGATCTGAGATTTTAATAGTTGTAGGCTTAGGAAATCCTGGTTATTGGAATAGAGACTCTGTTTTTTGGGGTTTTTTCCTCTCTATTTTCTTTTATCATAAGGTTTTATGCTAATTAGTTTTTAGCTAAGGTTGAATTTTTTTGAAAATTTAAGTGAGTACATTTTTTAACTAATATGGCAATTTGAGAATTTTTTTTTTGTAGGAGTTTATCAGTTTATGTTGTATGAACTAAATAGTTCAATAAGTAATGTCTCAGTTGTTATCCCAAAAATTTCCATGTTGGATCAGTTCTTTTAAATCAAATATTTGATGCAGTTCAATTTATATTACAATGAATCATTCATACAAAAAGTAAATTAGTAAAGTTAATGATATAAAATCTCTCTCTCATATATATATATATATATATATATATATATATACACACACACACACAGAGGCTTTCTTACTTCTGTCTCTATAGGGACAAGATGCAGGGCATGGAAAGAACATCATCAAATAGAATTTGAGAGTGAAAATCAAATGATACTTCATTTCTTTGCTGTTCTGTCAAAATTTCATTTGGTTGTTTTTCTTTCCAATGTGCTTTGCTGATTCTATCCTTTTTTATTTTGTCAATAGAAGATCTTTCCTTTTACAGATTCTTTTAAATTTGCATTCATTTGTTATATGGGGGAACATGGTGTTCATAAATGAGTACAAATGGTCGCAAGCAGTGCAACATAGTAATTAATGATCAATGATGTGTTCAGGCAAACTCTGACCCATGTCACATGAATACAAAACACAAGTCTGCACAAGTGCCTTCTTGACAAATGGTGTCCATAGTATCATGGTGTCTATATCACACTCAAATCCTACCATCAGCCTGCAACCTCTGGAACTATGACTCATCAGAGCATCATGACTACATGTTACCTGTCCTCCAGGTAAAAATCTAGGTGAGGTGCTGTGTCCAGTGTCATTGTGATAACAAGTGCACCTTAGTGTGTCTCCTGCTTTTTTATCGAATAGAAACTAAAGAACACTGAGCTGAACTGCTGAACATGCATCTGATGCCCTCCTGTATTGAATATGGATGAGATTTGAGCCAGATAATTCCAATCATACACCTTTGATCATGATCATTAAGAATGTGTGGTTGGACATTGCCTCATCCACTGTGAGCAGTAATGCTTGCCATAAGATATTCCCAGTGTACACATGTCACTTAGACAAAAGAATGTCAAATATACCAACAATTTGAGAAATGGAATGTCCCAGCCATCTGGCACTCACTATCATGACTTATTTGAACTCCAGTAATTCACATCACCTTGTAACCTACTTGGTTTTCACTGATTTACTACATGTCAGAGAATAAATTAATTTTTGTCTGAGCATTTCGACATCATCAAGGCCTGGTGGTGCCACCTACCATTACCTTCACATACTACTACTCCTTGACCTTAGATATTCAGCGCTGTTCGATAAAAGTAACTCACCTGATTTTTTTTTACTAAAACTATTTTTTGTCTATTGTTTTTGGGGTTAAAATAATTTTTAATCTTACTAATATAAAGACCCCTTCCCAACCACATAGGAAAAAAGTTTATTCACCCTAAGGTATTCTATTGATAATTATAAATTTGGATATAAATGAGATTCAGTTATAACACAGATACTACACTGATCCCACTTAAAGAACAGGGAAATGCAGATCCATACATAAATACCAAAAGATAAAAGTCATAAAAGATGAAGATATTTGTTAAACATTATATAGAATAAAGAAAAGACTTAATATAAGAACCTCTAATTATAACAATAACAAAATCAGTCACAAGTTCCATTCTGTTTAATGTTCTTAACTGCTAAAAAAAACCTGATTTGCTTCCACAAGTATTTTCATTTTCATGTTAAGGTGACACTAAAATTGATGGTAAATTTTCACTCTCAACAAAGAAAAGAAAATCATTGTTAAATTCATAATCTTCCTTTAAATCTTGTTAAGAACTACAGGCTTCATTTGCTGAAAGGCATTTTTAATTACACTGTTTAACAAATTTTTGACTTTTTGTTTTTGGTCAGTAAGAGTTATTTCTTAATTGTTTCTGTCTAGAAAGCAAAAATTCCCTTCAAACTTTGCTTTTGTGGCTTGAATATCAATTTTTTTAAACTAACTTATTTTCCATTACATTCCAGAAAGATTCCGTGCTGAGTTGCTAATGAGCTTTTGACAAAATATTGAAAACTATTTTACAATGCACTCAGACAATATTCTAGAAAATTAAATCTAGAGTATTCCAGAATATTCCAGAAAGCCTCATACAGTATAAAAACAGCTTGAAATAGCCACTCAAGTCACTAACCAGATGAAAGGGTACAAACATGCATAAGACCACTTTAGGTATCTATTATTGCCCTCTTAAAAGCAGGCAAGTCTACGAGAGAAATTGCTATCTGAACTTCCAGCTATACCATGGTTCCTACTTCTGGCATCTCTATCTCGACCTCACTCATTTGGTTGATCAGTGTTAATGGACCTGCTTACAAGATCCCTGAACTTCCGGCTATACCATGGTTCCTACTTCTGGCATCTCTATCTCGACCTAACTCACTTGGTTGATCAGTGTTAATGAACCTGCTTACAAGATCCCTGAACTTCTGGCTATACCATGGTTCCTTGCTCTCCGTTTGTTAGTATCACATCTTTAAGAGAATATTTCACTAAAAAAGACAATAGAAATAAGAAGGAAAATTTGTGTTGATTTCACACCTTTGCATGCCATTTTCCCCACCAACTTTTTTCTTTCCCAAGTTGTACCAACTTTTTACCTCAGTCTTCTCTTATATTTGTAGCAATTTCTTCCCTCCATTATTTAATCTTCTTTCCACATCATTTTGTCTTTGGTTCTACTTTATCCCTCCAGCTTTTCATTCCTTTCTTCTTTCCACCTCTGCACTTCCTTTACCCCTCCAACCTTTTGCCTATTCCTTCCATCTCTACATCTCTTTTCACCTACTTCTTCCTCATCCCTCCAACTCTTTGCAGTTTCCTTTCACCTCCCTCATCCCTCCACTTCTGCAGTTCCCTCAGCACTTCACCTCTTCAAAATATGAATGAAAATCAAAAATATAAACGATGAAAGAATAAAGTTATAAAATTTAGAAAGAAGAGAAAAAAGAAAAAGGAAAAGGAGAAAGAACAAAATGCAACTGAGGTGGTTTGTATCTTTTACAGTTGTCAGTGGTTGACGCTCAAGCCCAAGTAAAATCTTTGACTTAAAAGGTTGACTTACAAGTCAACCTTCCTTCTTTGAATGATTAATGCAACACTATTTTCCTATCACCATTTAGGCTTGTGTTGTAGTAAGCAACGTGGAGAGATTTCTGTCAGGATTGAAATGGAAAAAATGCCAAAAATAAGGCCAACAAGACAAGGTAAAAATAAGCTCCCCACCCAATAAGCAGACGACAAGAAAGGAAGTAAGAAAGAAAGAAAGAAAGAAAGAACGAAGAACGAACGAGAGAAAGAAAAATGAAAAAAAAATAAGGAAAAGTTAAAAATCAATGCCAAAAATGAAAAAGACACTGTGCAAAAAGCAAGACAAAAAATAAAAAGAAACGTAAAAATAAAAACAAAAATGAGGGAAAAAAAGAATAAAAACAAGGCAAAATAAAAAAAGAGAAGAGATCAAAAGAAAAACGGGATGGGCAAAAAGAGAAAAAGAAAGGCAAAATAAGAAAAAGCCAAGATTAAGAAGAGAAGGCAAAAAATGGTAAAAAAAAAGTAAGGCAACAAAATGTAAAAATGTTTTTAAAAAAAAAGCTCTAAAAGAAGAAAGAACGCTCTATCTTGACTGTTGTTAGTGTTTTATTTCGTCTTCACTTTGAAACGCAAAAAAAAAAAAAAAAGATAATCGTGTCGTCTGCTGAAAATGTATAATTTGGTCGGTTCCATGGAATTTATGCACGGCTGACGCAAATGACGGATTGAATGTGAGTGAATCTAGGTGACGAGAGAAATGTCTGGTTTTTCGCTTCAGCTTTCTCTTTTCTCCCCCACCCCTCTCTCACTTTTGGTAAAATATGCGAGTAGGAGTCTGTGCGAAGGAAAACGTTTTTCTTCGTTCTCTTTTAAGACAAAAGACGCATTTTAAAAGTGTATTCGAGTTAACACGGAGAAAGAAAGAAAAAAACAACACTTTTCTCGTCTTTCTAAAAAGTAAGAAACCAACTGTAACATAAAATACAGCATGATGCTGCTTTGGATGAGGACAAAAGTATAAAAAAAAAAAATAAACAACAACACACACACTATATATATATATATATATATATATATATATATATATATATATATATATATATATATATATATATATATATAGAGAGAGAGAGAGAGAGAGAGAGAGAGAGAGAGACCTGCCGTCTGTAGATATTGCTATATATTCGCATCTCTAGCAACAAAGCAAATCGCTAGCGTTGTAAGTTCGATCCTCGCCATAAGTCTGGCTCTGTGTCAGACTAAAAAAGCTTTTAGAAGTAAAAAGTAAATAAATAAACCGTTAACTTAAAAAGCAAAAGCTCAATGGCTAGTTTAGAAAAAAAATTCGTTTCTCAAACAAAATGGTGAGTTCAATAATAACACCTTCTTTGGCTACTAGACTAACCTTAATTACAGTAGTAAACAAACTTACTTCTTAGAGTAACTTAACATTTCTGATACCAGTAGGCGGTGGCGGGGGTAGAGAAAGCGAAGGCAGTTAGACCTGGTCGGAAAGGGTCTCTGTCGGAAGCCGCGAGCAATGTCCTTTTCTTTAGATTTTATTTATGATGATCAACAAAAAACTAAAAAGCGTTCTTATTTCTTATGCATGTATTTTCTCATGTACATTACTCTGGTGGTGTTAGGAAAGAAAGAAAAAGGACTATAAAGATAGATTTCCTGACATGTTTTGGTTTTTCTCTGTGAAGAAGTTGTAGGTTCCTGTTTTTGCGTTTCCCTCTCTTTGATCAGCTGCTTCGGGCTTGAAGTTGAGTTCCCGCTCATTGGATTTTTAAATATAAAATCTCTCCTCAGCCCTCATTCTTATTATTACTCTCTTTAGTCCGCTAGTAATCCACTCGATTTGCTCCTCAATATTTTAACTCGAATCGCTCATCATCATCATCATCATTATTATTATTATTATTATTCCACTGTTTTTTTTTAAGGTATGCATTGTTTGGTAGTGGTTGCAATTGAGTAAACTGTGTTGCGTGCTCTGACGTCAGGAAAGTTGTTAGAGAGCGTGTGAGAGGGAGAAGTGCACGCACGCAATCGGTAAGGATATTTGCACCCATAAGGCATGTGTAATAGAGGTTTAAGTTCTCTCTTAGAACTTGATCGGATTATCAAATGTCGGGAAAGGGTTAAAACCCTTTTACAATGTTACATGGTCACGATTCAGTACAGATAGCTGCTATCTAGCACCATTTGTCGACGTCAACTTATTCACTGAATGAATATTCACTAAATTACACTACAGTTCGTTGTATTTTTTTTAAATATATTTTTTATAATATTATATAATAATAAAATAAAATGTATCACTAATTAATAATTTGTAATTGTAAAATAAATAAAAATAAAAAAGTTTTCATCAAATTGTGGTCAGATAGTAAGTAAACAATACATACATCTACCTTACACAGTTACACGACACACCCATAAACACTGACTAAGCAATCAATCAAAATTATTTTGAAGAATTATGAGTCTCTTTATGTCAACTCTAGAATTTTTATCTTTTTGTGACGATGATGTGTGCGACTGTAATTCGTTTTCGTCTCTGTGTTTTTCTTTTTTATTTGAGTCGATTCAATCAGAAATCAAAGAAAGAAAGAGGGTTTTTTTTTAAGCAGGTAAGAGAAGAAGAGTGTTCACTGTTCATCATTTGAGTTGGTCACTGGCTTATGTAAATTCGGTTGTTTAGAATGTTCTTACGCCCGACGTAGAGAAAAAAGAAAAGAGAATTATAATAAAAACGATGAATAATTTATTTAATTTTATTTACTTGTTTGATGGTAACTATACAAACGATGATGTTGATTCGTTAGAATTATTATTTTTATTTCTTTTACTAAGATCAACTTCATCAAATTCACCGGAAAATGAGAATAATAATGCCAACAATCAACACATGAAATAGCAACAACAAAAACTAAAGAGAGGAAACCAAAAGGCACACTTGAAATATAGCTTTTAAAAATAATTTAACTGAAAAAAAAAACTAAATTACTAATTTTTGAAAAGTGAAAACGAAAAAAAAGCCGAAAGAAAGAAAAAGTTACATTTTTTTTAAAAGAAGCTAGAAAACATTGGTGATTTTTACACTTATTACAATGTTTTATTGTTTTCTCTCGTTTCTTTTCTTTTTTATAGCTGAACTTGACTTAGTCTGACACAAGGCACCCAATAAGATTTGGACTCAAAAAAAATTAATAACGAGTTTCACAATGAAGCATCACGCAATACAGCGAGTTCCTGCCTAAAAAAGGGTTGAACTTGAACTCACATATAGACAGTTAATTTATTGAAGCTTTCTTTTTTCTTTAATCTGGCACAAGGCCATGGAAGTGGGTCACTCAATGAGGACTAAACTGTCACTTAGACTAACGAATTATTTAGTCTGCGAGAAAATCTTTTCCAAATACACCGAGGTGAGTCGATAGCCTTTATTCTGTTTTTCGTGTTTTTAAAAATAAACATCTCTTTCTTAAATGATAATTTTTTAATTAAGAAACACAAACAAGTAAATCAAGAACCTAAGACAAAAATGTAAAGGAAGAGAGAACACACTACAGTACAGTATAAAACTTGACGGAAGAAAAATTTACCTATAATCAAATGAATGAAGATTGAAGAAGAGAGAGAGAAAGGGGAGACGAGATAGACGAAGGGAAAGAGAGACTGGCTTCAATTTGACACACGTATCGTGTCTCTCCTCTTTTAAGCACGCACACTCTTCTCTCCTTCCAGAAGCAGCTGAGTGAAGCTGAGAGATGTGTGGTCCTGTATTGTACTGTAACTGAAAACATTAGGTTTATTCATTTAAAAAAGCGAAGGATAACAAACAAGCAAGGAAATAGATGAAGAAAAGGAAATAGCTTCAATAATATTTTGTGCTTGTGTTAAACGACAAAAAAAAAAAAAAGGAAATATATCATACACACACATTAAAAAGGAATTCCCAATTAAGATAGGAAAACCACAAAACGCGTTTAAGCTGTGTGGCCGTTTGCGCTGCCGTTTCTTCTCACTTTTCTTGTTATGTTCTTTTTGTTGACGGAAGAAAGTAGGGGGGAAAAGCATCAACAAAGTGATCTCTAATTTAGAGAAAATTGAAGTTGCTATTGGCATAAAAAAGAAAACCGATTAAAAAAAAAACTTTTTTATTTACTTCACCATTATGGGAAAACGAGCGAGCAAGCTAAAGGCCTCTGAGTTGAACGAACTTGTTGCTTGTACTTATTGTAAGTTTCATTTTTTTCCTCTTTCCTCACTTATTGTTTTCATATTTTCTGCTTCATTTTTTTATCTTTTTTTTTTTTTTTGTTATTGTCTTCTTCATACTACAGTACACTTGTTGATTATCTCAACACAAAGTCTTCTTAAATCTTGTCTTTTATTGGATATTTCTTCTTGTCGAAATGCGACGAAATAGAAAAACATTTTTTTTAAATTTTAGTTAAGCTGGTAGGTAGGTACTACTTATTAACTTTTTTGTAACTAAAATGTTCTTAAATTAAATAACAATTTAATTTTATTTTACATATTTTCATCCGTTTATTTCTTAAAATTAATCATTTCAAATTTTTCTTTAAGATTGTTGATAATAGCAGTTTTGTGAATAAAGTAAGCATATTGAATCTTAGAAACCTGCTAAAGCTAAAAACAAGACTCCCTTTTCTTTAAACAGAAAAAACGAACAAAAACAAAAAAAACCTTACTAAAACATGATTGCAATTCATTTCGCGTTAATCACATTCTAGCCAGAATATGAAACCGTGTACTTAAAAATAATAGATTCTGTATATACTTGATATTGAACTTTAAAAACTGTCCCTTTTTTTTTTTTTTAAGTTTCTTGTTGGTCTTCTTACACACAAAAAATATACCTTGATGAAAAAGACAGTTACTACTAGATTTGCAAAAAGCGTTTAAAAAAAAAAGTCAGTTTGTCTCACCTGTGTTTTCTCAGTCAAGTGACTTGCTTTATCACAGAGCTGCTTACTTTATCTTTCGGTAAGAATCATTGGGGGCACCAAGGACGGAATTCATATATAGACATTATCTATAATAATCTCTCTCTACGAGCTTGTTTATCTTTCTTTACTCTACGACAGGCGCCTTTCTCTTCAGAATTATGTAACAGAGCGTCCCAAAAAGTTCTTGAACCAAGCTACTACCCAAAATCCGACTTATATTATAATGGCATATTGGTTGTGTCGAGATCTTTTCAGCACCTTAAAAAATATGGAAAACCGTTAAAACTCCTCACACATTGTCACATAAACAAACAAAAAAATGTGATAGAAAAATGTGGAAAAATTTAGAATTTTAGTAGTGCAAAAGTTTGCAGCATTACTTTTTAAATAAAACATTTTTCTATTTTAGTAAGAATTTCTAATTTTCTGAAAACAAGGAACTGTTTTGTACACACCTCGTATAATTAAAAAAAAAATGACTGTAAGTAAGTAAAATTAAAAACAAAATATAAATCTTATTCTCCACGCCTTGTCTTTTTAAAATTATACTTTGTTTTGTTAAGGTTATTGTTTACATTTTGCAAAACTTTTTTTGTGACATTTTGACTTTGCCACACTTAGAGACGATCTTCGAAGAACTGATTGATTTTTATTTAATTAATAATGTAGCATTCGAAATCTGACAACTCAAGAAGTTTATAATTGATTATTTAGAAACAATCTTGAAAAACGTGACTTTAAAAAAAAAAAAAATTTGATAATGTAGTAATGATTTTTATTTGTCTTTAAAAACTTCTTAATTTTTTTATTTTTTTTTATAGCAGATTGATAGGTTGAGTTGTTCTTATTTTTACACGCTTGAATAAAATAAATAAATAAAAGGATATTTTATGCATTTTATTTAATTAATTTTTTTTAAACAAGTCTCTATCCCCTTTCTTTTTTTTTTTTTTTCAAACCAGACAAATGAATGGATAGAAAGTCCATTCATTCATTGACAAGGTGGAATAAGGTTAAGGAAAAATTAAGGCGAAATAAGGACTCTGGTGATGTAGAACATAAAAAGCAAGCTGAGGGTTGGATTAAAATTCGATTTGAAAAAGAGAAACTTTCTTTTAATAATGCGTTTTACGGTAAAGTGACCACATGATCAACCACAAATTGAGAGTATGAGTTTATCCACAAACATCTTGGTTTGTTCTCTTGATTTGTTAAATGTTTGTTCTACAGATTTTTTGTTTTTTATTAATTGCCGCCTGAATTTTAAAACCAGAAAGACAAAAATTGCATACTAAAAAATATTTTTCATTAAATTTTATGAATTTTATTAAAAAAAATAAAATAAAACTCGATTTGAAACACAATGCGTTTTTTTAGTGAAATTTTTATGTTACTTTTTATCCTAAATAACATTGCGAATGAATCGAATCTTTTTGGCGGTTTTTGTTTATTGTGATACAAGTTTAAAAACACTGTCAATTTACAATACATCAACTCTTGTGAAATAAATAATTAACTTGTGAAGAAGTTGTTAAATGTTGTTTGATCACGTGGTTCTCTTGTGATTAATTGAACTGATGTCCTAATCGAAAGGTTCTTTTTACTGAATCAGAATACGTTTTAAAACTTTTTCAATCCGTTAAAAACTGCCAATTTTACGTGCATGCGAACATAACTCATTTTTATGGGCAAACAAAAATAAGTTTAAGTTTGTGCCGTGGTGATTAATAACAATTTTTTGAATTTGATCAACAACCGAATATTCTTTTTATTTGCAGACGGAGGGAGGGGTGTTAGCACGCTTTCCAATTATTATCGAGAAGGAAAAAAATCAACAGCTCTCATCGATTTTTCGATGTCATTTTAATTAGAATATTATTAAAATTAATATTTTCGCTAAAATTAATTCACAACAAAGTAGCTCTTTCCTTCAAAAAATGTCTTTACGTTTGGTTTTTAAAAAATAAAGCTCAGGTTTTTGTAATAACGTGTCATCGACCAGGTCTTAATTATTACGGAACATAAAAGTTTTGTTTTGTTTTTTCCATTAGGAAAATACAGCCGTCAAATGAAACTTTTTCTATCAACTTGATGCCCGAAGTATTTCCTTATAATGTTGTCCACCTCAATCCTCCTCTGAGAACAACTAGACTAGAGGTTGATTGAATACTGCTTTTAATATCGATAAAATATACGGAGTGTGAGAATTTAATTCCCGGAAGTCATGAGTCAGACAAATATTTGTATCCAAGCTCACGTTCCCACTTTTGCTATCTTAAAATGAGATGTACACCAGATCAGGCATTCGTTACCGAGCAGTAGAGGAAGCCATACGTGTTCATATCATAATGTTGATGCAAGATGAGCAAAAGAAATCTAATGATGTATAGCAGATTAACATCAAGTTTTGTGTAAAGATTGGTAAATTATAAGTGAAATGTCAACCCTATTAAAATGGCTTATACTATGAAGAAATCTAGGGTGAGAAGATCTGCACGATAATGTAGGAAGTGGGCAGCCCAAAACACCAAGAACAGATACAAATGTGGACAGAGTGCGAACCTCAGTGAGCTCGGATCGAAGTAGCATAACTGAATATTAAAGGGGAAACCATACAGCACTGTATTTGGGAATGTGAAAAATTTACTCAAAGATGGCGCCTCGGATATTGACTTACGGACAGAAACAACGTCAACTTCACATCTTATGTGATCTTTTGAATAACGCAGATGGCAGTGTCATTACCGCTCATGAGACGTGGTGTTTTCAACACAACCTGGAAACAAAACGCCGGAGTATTTAATGGAAAACAACAAAAAAAAAATCACCTCGACCGTAAAAAAGCACAAATGCCTCGCATGCAATTGATCATGCTTTGTGTTTCTTTGATCATAAGAGGATAGGTTACTCCAAATTCTTGGCACTTAAGCAAACTGTCACTCATCATGTTTATTTGGAAGTGCTCAAAGGGTTACGAGAATCTGTTCAAAGGGGGGGGGGGACGAACCCTGGCCTGAAAAATGAATTCTGCGCCAGGACAATACTCCTGCGAATGATATGTAAAGAGTTCGCTAGTTCCGGCTATGGGGTCCATTACAAAATAGGCTATTTCCAAAATTGAAAAATGCAATGAAAGTGAAAAGGTTTGCTGATATTCAGGGCATCATGTTGAGACACCGTACGATCACCGAAGTTAAGCAACGTCGAGCCTGGGCAGTACCTAGATGGGTGTAAGCTTGGACGTACGGGTGATGTAATGGATAATGGCTCGGAATTGTTAATCAGAGAGCCGAGTTCCAGTTGCAAATACCCTTGGGAAAGTTAGGAATCAACTACCTATTGGGGTAATTAGTAAGACTTGTATTAATTATTATAATCATTATTATCTAAAAAAAATGCGTACAAGATTTCGGCAGTAAATAAGCGATAGAGATGTTGATATGCCGATATGGGATTTTGAGCGCCAACGAGAGATGCCAGTAGAACACACTTGTTTTCGCCTACTCCAAAAAACAGAAGGACGCCAAATACAACACGCAGCTAATAGACGTGTTTTAGATGACTCCAGACTGGAGACCCCCAAGAAGAATATGGAGCGATGAGATGAGTCTCCAGACCACTTAGAACAGGAATGTTGACCTAATGCGAGGACATGCAGAAAATACAGCAGAATATGAGACACCAATCAGTGCCATTCATTTCAAACAGATATTGGATTTGCCCCCCCCCCCACTAAGCTTTGACAATAACCGCTAAACTAAAGGAATATGCTTTTAGCAATTTTGATCTGTTCTCTTTCATGATATGTAATGTGTTCCCTGTATAAAGAATGTTTTACAATGTTCACTTGTCTCACTCTTTGTTCTTCAAGCTACGACTCAGTATGGGAGGTCTCTAAAATTACAAAAATTTAATGAGGAAAAGGAGATTACCTGTTATTTCATAATAATTCAGATCACAACATACGTTTACTTTCTGGATATTTCAGGAGCCTGATAGGCCAGAGAACGAACTTCATTTCGGATGTTCTTGAACGCGTATAAAATGAAAAAAAATGATTTTCCAGTGAGCAACTTGTTAAAAAGCTAAAGAGTAAAGATGATTACTTAATTTTAATAATAAAAAAAAAATTAAAACTTACAGAAATGGATAACATACAAACAAAACGGGATAAATATTTTTCACTGTTTTACATTATTAGACTATATTACGTTTTATCGCAAATGCTCACAAGAAGACATATGCTATCAAGAATAACAAAAACTGTAAAAAAAAAAAAGTCGGGATAAGACTGGTGTTATTACTGAGTGTTAAACCCAAAATTGAAATTCCTAATCTGGAGTTCTTTTTCCATATATTTACTATCGATTAAGCAGTCCAGGTTATGAATTTAACAAAAAGAACATTTGTAGGGGGGGGGGATCAATTTTTAATGAATTTTTAAAGCAAGCAAGTCTCTCCTGTTCACTTTTATAAAATTTAATAATTTTTATTCGTTATCTGGAGTGCTTAAAAAGAAAATTTGAAAAATGATTATTTCTGTTTGCAGTTTCAGCTGTGCTATTGTACAACTAACAACTCCATCGATTTTGTTAATGATATTTCTTTGGTCTTCAAATGAAATTCCAGCTATTTCAAGTAAAGAAGTGTTTTGGGACGAGACTCAAGTCATAAGTGTTGTTTCGATTTACACACCGAAAACTAGTAAAAAACAGTGAGACAAAAAAGAAAAAGTAATGAACAAATTGTATTTATTCGCCTTATGAGGCTAAATTCAACACAAGGTCTGAAGGATCCATACACGTGGTTAGAAACAAAAGTTACCTTTTTAACTGCGACCAAATCTGAAAAGGCGTCAAGGTTACCCATTCTTTAAAGTTTAACGCAAAGTGGAGGTGCTATCCCGGAATTGGAATCTTTGGTGACTAAGTACATCTGCTTCAATTTCATGTGCCATATCTTGCCTGAAAATTAGAAATGACTGATCCTCGTTAAAAAGGTGAAGATTCATTTAAGTAGTTTTAATAAAAAAATTAAAAAAAAAAAAACATGGAACAGAAAATACTTTCTCTCTGAACTACGAACTACATGAAATTAATTGTGTAGTAGATAAGTTCAGCATTTAATAATGCAACTGTAGTGTGTAGCTTCATATATTTTTTTTGTTTTTCCTTCCTTAGTGGCCCCATATTGTTTTCTTTCGGAATGTCGTGTGGTGAGTCATTTTAAAATGACTCTTGGTATGAAGATTTAAAAAAAAAAATTAACTATTTCCTCTTGCAATATGGTATTTATTGTCATAAAATAAACTTTTTAGATTTAGTTTTTATCATTTCAAAAAGAGGACAATAATAATGGAGACCGGAAATGTTTATCCTCTCCCAACTGGAAAATTGGGGCGCAACATAATCTTACTTCTGTTTAACCATGTCATAGTTGTGGGATTAAAAAAAATAAAAAAAAAACGTTTCTTTCTCACCATTCTTTATGTTGTAACTTAACACATTTCTCTCACTCTTTTTAAAAAACAAACCTTACACTGTGTAACGCTCAACTGTAAGTGTTCTCAACAGACCAGTTTTGTTTCTAGCAGTTTTCTTATCTCTGCTGTTAATCTTAAGATATTTGTCAGTACTCAGAACGAATATATTGCGCCATTTTTGTTTTTACAAACAATCGCTTTAAACGCCAAAACATTAAAAATTGATGTCCTTATACTTTCTCTGTAAAATACAAGCATGCCAAAATCATCTTTACTAATAACGTTAACGGGATGTGTTGGTATTTGCGCGCGTGTGTTATGTTTCAGTAATTTGTAAATGTATGAATTAAATACTTTTCCTTCCCTTGGCCTTACTACTGTTAGTGTTTACCGAACCTACAATCGTAGAGGAAAACAACGACTTGAATAATAAAAAAAAACAGTTGACTAAATTATTAGTTGTCATTTATTCTTAGGTTTTATTTGAATTCATCTTTCGCGGACCCCTCTGGTAAATTTTTCAACAAAATCGATGTGTGTTTGTACTATTTAAAAAAAATGTTTGTTGTTAAAATACTCCTATTTTCCATTTTAGTGATAGAATCCTAAGTCAATGTTTTAGTAGCTAATGTTTGCCTTAGAATATGCTCTAACTACTAATACTCATCATTTCATATTGGCCTCAAAATACCCTTGTAATTGGTCAACAAAGTTTTCTTGGAGGTCTTGCAGCACCCAAACCTCCAGTTGTATTGGTTCATTGAACTTGTCAGAATCTATTCATAGCCTACATTTTAGCAGTTGGATACTCACATTTATTGTTGCTGGTTGCAAACAGGGGCCCCCATATCCATTCAAGCTTCAGTGCCCCAAAAATGTAGGTTTGCCAATGTACGAGATGCACTTTTTTAAATAACCTAATACTCAGCGGCTATCAGAGACCAAATCTCAATCTGTTCACCTTGAAATTCAGAAAGAATTGTGAAAATGTTTACATAAGATATGTAACTTCATTTTGCATTTACTTACATTCAAGCCAATTAATGTGCCATTCGTGTTTGTACAGTCTTGTTCTTTTTGGAACAAAATATTTGGGTGGTAGTAGCAGTGCCTGATTTAGAAGTCTAGTTTACTTATGCCTCTCTTTCTCAATGCCCATTATATAGGTTAAAAAGTAAGGTGTCTATCTTTGGCAGTCTAAGACAATTTCTACTCTGAATTCAAAACTGTAGAGAAGGCAGTGGGAAACCACTTTCAATGTAATGGTAATGCTTTGTCTGACTGACCATGTGGAACTAAATTTCATCTTTGCAAGTTTTTCTAATTCTGAAATGCTCTGTAAACAATATTGTCAAATATGAGATGATCAGCTAATTCTAGATGCAATTTCCTACTATTCTATCTTGGTTGGTTGAATCCTAACTTATTACAGTGAAATGTGTAATAACTTTCTGGACACTAGATATAGAATGGGATTATTTCCCTTTTATGGAGATAAGTCACATGGGTCATATGATGGACTGCTTAATGACTTTACTCCATCCAGTGATGAAAGTGGCAGTTAAATTCATTATTTTACAGCAGCTAAACCAAAAGGTTGCTGTCTTTAGCCCAGACTATGGGGGGTCCGTGCAGAGGCTAAATCTGTTCCTCAGGAGCTTACAAGTCCATGGTGCCATTTCCCTTTGGGAAAACCCAAAACTTACTGTTTCCCGTTTGTGGAATATGTCCTCATCTGGGACATAGATGAATCTGGAACCCTAAACTTGGCTTCTCCAGACATAGGAGTATCTCCATTTTATATATGTGTTGTATAGAAATGAAGAGTCACTGCTAACATTGGAGTTTGCACAGTGAGCAAACACAGGTGATTCTATTTCTAATAAGTAGACCACATGATAGTAAAGGAAATGTATATATGGGAATTAGCGTGGCATCTAATTGATCATCATTTCTATTCTATCCTCTATTACTATACAGAGATCACTATTTCTATTTAGTCCTCTATTACTATATGGATTGTTATTCTCTATACTCTTTACTATACAGATTACTATTCGGTGGTTACTTTTCGAGCTAGTATCATCAAGCAAGTACTTTTAGTGTGAGTGTTATTCAAAAGTGTCTGACACCAGTATTGTTCAACAGCATTACTATAGTTGAATCTGCGATTACAAAGTCTCTACCACAACGAGCATTACGAAAGTGGCAATGAGTATTCATTGACCATACAAAAGTGGAAACGGGTGTTCATTGAAATTACAGAAGTAAAACCCTTCCTTTTTTTGTTTCTTCTTCTTACATTCTACTTTGCTGTGTAGATATATGATATATTATGTTCCATGTGGAACATTGTGTATGTATAATGTATATATAAGGTTTTGTGTATGTCTTATTAGTATAAAAGCCTCTCTGAGAACAAAGCATGTTTGTCATTCTTTTTCCTTTCAGGCATTTTGTTCCATCCGTGAAATATCATTATATCATGGATATAATAATTCCCATAATGGGAGGAAATAAATGAGAATAAATGTTCTTTCATACCTCTATCCCATTACAACTGTGTCATTCAATTTACATGCAAATTGATTTTTACCACTCGACTAAACAAAATTTCATAAGCTGTTTTTTAAAGCCACCAAAACAGATCATTTTTAGTTAGGCTTCTGTTGAAGAATTTATTTTTTTTGTCTAGCATCTTTAAAGTTTTTATGAAATATTTATTGCATCCAACAAAAATCTTTTAATAAATGCAGTGAAAGTATTCAAAACGAGACACAAAATACAATTTATGGCCAAATTATCAAATAAATGCTACATTTCTTCTCATTGGCTCGCAGTGTGCAACCCATCATAACCCACCCCATGTATCACCTCAGGACATAGGCAATATGGCTTTTCACAAATTCATATCCTTTGTAGATCTTAATAAATTGTCTTTTTGTTATCTTTCTTAAACCCTGTTCTGCCATCCATTTACTCCAGCACACTAAGTACATTATGCATTGTTTTACTGTCTTGTGAGTATCAGATTTTCCAAGTCCTCTTTCCTCATTATGTGCCTTAGAAATTTCAACTGTTTCTTCCTGATGTTAAGAATAAGTTTTTTTTTTCTTTTCATTTTTTTCTAGAATTTTGTTGTTGCTCATATGTTCAGTCCATGGTATTCTCGGCTACTTCTGGAAAATCATTTCTGTTGCTTCAAGTCTCTTCTTCTTTCAGGAGATTGTCCAGCATTCACTGCCATATAGGTGGACAGATATCATGTAACAGTTCAGTATGATTTTATGTTGCCATAATATGACATCACAAATAACACAGGAAGTCATATAAATGGTGAGCCTTTGAGAGCCAATATTTGTGGAGCAGGTTTGATTGTGTTGAAAGCTTTAAAAGACTAAAGTTGCTCCAGGCTGTAATGTAGCTTTCTGATAGAGATATGGTAATTAGATGTTGTGTAAGTATCCAGTAGGTATATAGAAAAAGTCATGATTTAATGATGAAAACAAAAGTATTTTACTTAAATAATTTTTTCAACATAAATACATTGACAAGGAAGAAAATGAATTAATATTGTTGCCACATCTGGTCTGGTGTTCCTGTTATATATTTAGAGATTCTTGATAAAATCCAAAGAATCTGCAGTGTTATTGGTCCTAACTAATTTCGGCTTCAGTCACTTTCCCATTGCTGTAATATAGTTTTCCTGTGCCTTTTTTATAAATACTTTCATGATAATTGTTCTGATGAACATTCTGCCTGGTATGTAGACTTTATGAATTTAAGCACTGTATTAGATTGGTGGCAATCTCTCACTATTTTACAGTTGAAATTGCTAGATGTAACCATAAGTTCTATGCTAACAGTTTCTTTTCTCACACTTCTCGCTTGTGGAACTCTCTTCCAGTTTCTTGCTTTCGCGTCAACTTTGATCTTCAAAAATTTAAATGCAATGTCAGTCATTATCTACTGTCTTAATTCTTATTCTTTTATTGTCCTCTCTCCTTAATAGTAGTTTTTCTCATATTCTCAAATGCTCAGTAATCCCTTGTGTCTAGTGGCTTTATTGCCTTGCTTGTGGTGAAATGATAAAAAAATCAGTAATGAATATTAATCACATAGACAAAACATTATACAGAGATAATGATGAAAACTTACCCATGTAATGAGTAGTTCAGGTTCCAAATTCAAAATAGGATGCTTAGTCAAAAATTATGTTTATTTCCAGCTTGTAGGCCTTAAGAGGCCCATGCGGTAATAAAATTTTGGGGCCCTTTCATTATGTATGTTTGCCCTCTGCCCATGTCTCTCTCTGTCTCTCTCTCTCTGTCTCTCTCTCTCTCTCTCTCTCTCTCTCTCTCTATATATATATATATATATATATATATATATATATATATATATATATATATATAACTTTAGATGATGCTTTTTTGGTGTAATACACTTTACACAATTTTTAATGATTTTGGAACTCATCCAATTTATTTCATTAACAATATCATGACATTTTTTTAATCCAAATTTTACATCTACAGAAATGTATCTAGAATGGAGTTCCTGTATTACACTGAAATTCTAGTATTCTAATTCACTAAATTAGGCCTTGGGGGCCCCCTCTATACTTGAGCCCCCTGGATGATAGCCCCTAGTAGCCCATATGTAAATCTGGCACTGCCTGTGATCATCCATTGCACCAAGAACTATATATAAGTCTAAATTTGTCCTCTAAATCTATGACAAATGCTATTATATGATTTGTCTAAAATCATTACTGCATTAATTTTCAAAATAAATCAAAATTCATTTCTTATTTTTACAAAATTATAAAAACCAATGACAATGCAATATTTGCAGTAAAAATTACAGACATTCTGTAATTAAACACAAGAAAAACTATCCATCCAATGAATAGGGAGATACCTACTCAAAATACTGAGTGTTTGTGGTCTCACCTAAAATGCAAAAATGAAAAGAATGCTTGGTTCAAAGGAAGAAATGTTTTCAACCCATTTTTGTAAATTTATGTGACAAGAGCAAATGAAAGAAAAGCCTGGAAAATGTTTTTTTTTTCTTTTTGCAAATTTATAATTACAGTCACTTGTTGTCATTGTGCGTTTATTTAAATTTTCCTGTTCAGACATTTTTATAAACTTATGAATAAAATAATTTCTTTTCATATTTATTTCTTTACAAAATGATAAATAATAAATTTCATTGTAGTTAGTTCACATATTTAATCTTGTAAATCTGAAATTATTTTTGTAAATAAGTAATCTAATAAGTAGTATTTAATATCTTTGTTGTCAATTCTCAAAAATAAAGAAAATTTATAAATCCACTTTCATATGTTTGGGTTTTATTAAAATTCTAATCATCACTTTTTAAAACAATTTAATTGCAAAGGAGTAAACAAAAAAAAAACAAAAAAAACCCCAGTGTAATAGCAGTGTCAAGGAAATAATCATCCTTTTGACACACTTTCTTAATTTTTTTTTGTTTATTTATTTATTTTTTTGCAGGCATGAATGTTAAACATTGCCATCAATTCACTTCAGTAAGAAGGAACACAGAATTATACTTAACATGTACATGTGTATTTTGTCTGAAGCCAAATTATTTGTACGAACCAAAAAACCAGTCTTGCAAACATTTTTATGAATAAATTTATTTATAAGCAAGGGTGTACAAATAAAGATTTGAAATTGAGATCTTTTTCCATTTCAGTGAAATAGCCAGAAATACTTCTATCTTCCCTTCTTACTTGCTTTCATTTTCTCACTGAAACCAAGTAGTGTCTCTGATATGCCAGTTCCAGGTTTTCACTTTGTCAAAATGGAATAGTTCAATGAGGTATTGGCAGGGCATAATGGTCGTGTGAACTAAGGTACTAACTAATGAAGGGAAGAGCAAGCAGAATTATAATAAAGATATTTTATATAAAGAATCACAGGAAATAATGAAATCTTTTCATTAATGTCTCATACTGAAAATATAAGAAAAACTTGTTTAAATCCATTTATTTTGTGGATGTAGTGTATTACATCGGGAGGTCACTAGTGTGGATATGTGTTGTCAATATTCTTGGTGATGATTTATCAGAAACATAGGACATAAACTGTGATGAAAGGGTATATGCAAATATATTTATTTATTTGCTTTAGGATGAGTTTTTTGATATTCGGTGTAGTAAAATACTTTGTTTATAAGGCAGATATAGGTAGCAGTCTGGAAAAATATCTGTTTTGGTTAAGTTGTGGTATTTTTGAAGTCAAACCATGATAAGGGTAGTAGTCTTATCAGCAATAGGTCAATGTAAATTTGCTGTGTTTTTCTCAACCTTAAGCAAAGCAGAAATATCATGAATTGATGACCTCAACTACTTCTTCACTCGTCTCACATGGTTGATTTCTCTGTGATCGCATCTCTGTTCATCACTCTCACCATCCTTTTTGTTTCTAGATCAAAGGTGTCAGCTTATATCCTTTCTGACCAGGCTCTGAGACTGGTAAAAACATTGGTTTTGGCTAACATCAAAAGTTTCTTTGTGTCAATCTTTTTGATTAGCCAAAATTATTTTATTTTCTAGCATGTCTTTCTCTTTTTTCTTTTTTTTTTTTATAATGAAAGTTATATGGGGAGCCTCCCTGATTTTTGGTAGTCTTTGGTCACAAATAGGTAGGTTGTGTCTTGCAAACTTACAATGTTTTTTGGATGGGTTCAGTCTTTTTTTTAATTTTTTTTTTATTTGAGGGTTGCCTTATTGTTTAGAGAAAAGTATATAAAGAGAAGTTTAGAGAGAAAGAAAGAAAGAGATAAGTGTTTTAAAGGAAAGTGCAAATGCTTTAATTTGAATCCTTTTTATTTTTATTTATATATTTTATTTTTATCATGACACACTACAATATAATTTCATTAGTCTTCACCAAGAATCACTTATTTTACTTGGTCTTCACTTACACCTTAGATTATATGTATTGTATTATATTAGACTATTATAGATCTTGATGCACATAATTATTCCACATTATCTAGTGTCTTTATTTAAAGTAATTTGTGGACATTTCTTTTCTGTACCATACTCTAATAACTGATAAAAAGGAAAATATATACAAGATTGTTAAAATCATTAATTGTTGAGTATCACAAGTAGAATAGTGCTGTGGGTTGAATCCAAATGGATAAAATAGAACTCTTCTCACAAAGAGGGGAAGTTCTGATTTCAGGATATTATGGCAAACCTGATGGAATTTCCTAAGCAAAATACACATTAACACCCACAAGCATCAGTGTTCAGGCAAAAGCAAAGATTTCAAATACTGATTTTCAAGGCAATTCTCCCTATTTAGAAGATTGATGCTCAATAATTCTTTAGCTCGCCTCTAATAGTCAGTACATTTATGTATTTGTAAAATCTGATATGCTTTCAATATCTATACTATCAAGATTTAAAAAACATTTTTACAATTTGTGCAGAATGAAATTGGAATAAAATAGTTTCTGATGAACCTACGTCCTCTATCTTGGGCGTTTATCTTGCATGAATGATTTTCCAACCAATTTGATCATTTTTGTCTAATTCTCAATCACATCATGTCACTCCATGAGTTTGATAACCCATTAAGAGCTACTGCAGCCATAGCAGCAATGGTGTATCATGGGTAAGACAGCTTGAAGAAGCCCATGTTTTTTCAGGCTGGTTTTTGAATTTAGAATTCAGTTTTCCTTCTCTTAAACTGGTTGCCACCTCAATGTAAGAAAGCCCAGTCATCACTGCTATTTAAGCTATCGGGGGAGGAATATGGATTCATGTTTTTTTTTCTAAATGAAGTTAATGTGACAGATTTGACTGGAAATTGAACTCTGCATGCTGAATACACTATCCACACCTACTATAATTGTGAGATAGGGCTCAAATCAAATGGCTTTCCCTGTTGTATCAGTAATTTTAAATTGTTTTGAAATTTAAAAATGTAATAGAAATCTATAGTGCGATCCAATAGAACACTAGAAAGAAAATTTGCTTAGAAGGGCTAATTTTACAAGAGAATCAATTATTTTAAAATCAGATAGACATAAGTAAATCCATTTAAAAGGAGTAACCACTTAATAGGGAGCAATGGTGTGTCCCACTATGTGTCTAAAATATAGATAGACATTTTAGTTTATATATCTGGATTGATAAGACACACACTTCCTTTCAGAACTCAGTTTCAGACAATATTTTTGCTATCAGATTTTTTTTTCTTTTTAATCATTTTACCCCAAGCAAGGCAATAAAGCCACTGAGAGGCAAGGGGTTACTGAATGTTAAAGAATGAGAAAAAAACATTAAGGAGAGAGAGCAGTTAATTGATTAATCAAAGAGCATCTTGATAATATTAGCCTGGAGAGATAATCTCATCATGCAGTACTATTGGGAATTTAAAAAGAAATTATTTATCATTTCACTCCCAAGCCAATAAAGCCACTAAGACACAAAAAGTTACTAAGAGTGAAAGAACCTGATAAAAAACATTAAGGAGAGAGGACAATAAAAGAACAGGTTTCAAAGAGACAGAAGATGATGATTGATATTCCATTTTAATCTTTGAAGATCAAAGTTGGTTGGAAAGCAAGATGCTGGAAGAGTTCCACAAGCAAGAAGTGTGAGGGAAGAAACTGTTAGCCTAGAACAGTTTGCAAAAGATGCATTAAGCAACATTCAAAAGCAGACTCTTTTATCCCCCCCCCCCACACACTCTTTTGATTAAAAAAAAAACTAGAGTTTGTCAGATTACAATTTTTATGAAATTCAAGCAATTTTTCTTTTTATTATACTTAAAAATATAACTAGGGTATAATTTTTTTTTTCCTTCTTTAAAAAATGATATCTGGGTTTAGAAACATTAGTTTTATATGTCAAAGTTGTGTTGCAGCTATTGGAAAAAAAATAGAATGACCCCCCCCCCCCTGCAAACCCGGGATGCAAAGAACCAATCATTTGAGAAATTCTTTTGTTTTCTTTGCACTTGAAATACAAAGAAGCATGAACTGAGATTCCTTCCCTAAATTCAGCAAGGAATATTCAGGAAATACTGATTGTCTATATTATTTGATGTGCTGCACCCTTTCAGGACATGTGTGATCATCACTCTCCACAATTTCCTATCCTTCATAGCAATGTTTGTTGTTTTTTCTTAAGGACATTCTAATTATTTGTCATTTGATTAACAAGAATACACAAATAAAATGAATAAATAAAAGATCATAGATTAATACCCAGTAGCAGTGTGGTTTCACTGAAAAAGAAATGCAATATTTAGGATCAGAATGAATATCAGAGTGAACAGTACAAATGCAGAATAGATATATACCTATGTTTCATAAGCTACACAAAAGCATTTGAAAAAATATGATGCAAAGATGAATTTAAATGGCTAGGAAAACTTGATTTGTTTCAGAAAGACATTAGAATAATCCAGAATTTATATTAGGTGTAAACCTGCATACAGATAAAAACAAATTAAGCAGGTGACCCTCAGGCCTCTATCCTTAGACCTACATTGTTTTTAATTTTCATTTTTCATTAACAATCTTCCTGATGGCTTCAGTTCTCAACTTCATACCTATGCTAATGACACAACCATTTACTCCTGTCTTGATAGTAAGTCCAACCAGTTCAATAAGGTCAAATTTCAGTCTATTGTTAACTGCAGCAAAGAATGGCTTCTTAATTTTAGCGCTTCTAAAACTAATCTGCTCTCTGTCAATCATCTGAGAGACTCTTTCTGCCTTCCATCAGCATGGCTGATGCTAACCTCCAGGAGAATTACTTGTTGTACCTTCTCAGGCTAATGTTCTCAGCTGACATGAAGTGAAAAGACTATATTGAATCCATGGTCAGCTTCTAAGAAAGTTGGTTCACTGTGTTGTGTGAGACACTTTTTCTCTGCTGAATCTGTCTTACATATCTATAAGTCTACCATTCATCCGTGTTTAGAATACTGCTGCCACATATGGTCCAGTAATCCTGTTATATATTTAGAGATCCTTGATAAAATCCAAAGAATTGGCAATATTATCGGTCCTGATCTGGCATTTCAGCTTTATTTCCCCACCACTGTTATTTGTCTCCCAGTGTCTTTTCTATAAATACTTTCACGGTAATTGTTCAGATGAGCTCTTCTCTATAGGACCTAGATTTTATGAATTTAAGGGCAGTACTAGATTGTTAATGAGGTCTCATCACTATACAATTGAGTCAGCTAGATGTAGCTATAAGTTCTATGCTAACAGTTTCTTTTCTCGTGCTTCCTGCTTGTGGAACTCCTTTCTGGCTCCATGCTTTCCAGCCAACTTTAATCTACAAAAATTTAAATGCAATGTCAATTGCTATCTACTGTCTTCCTGATTACGCTTCTTTTGTTCTCACTCTTTAGCAATGTTTCTGTTTTCTAATTCTTCCACACTCACTAACACCTTGTGTCTTAGTGGCTTTACTGCCTTACTTGGGTTGAACTTGATTTTAAAAAAAGTACACAATAGAAAAGGGTAGAAGATAGTTTAGGTAAAACTGCAGCCTTTGCTCATTACTTTTCCAATACTTGTTTCCTGTGTCATTGTGTAATTGAATTCTTGTAGTCTTGCTATTGTATATATTGTTAATAATTTGGATATTATTTTTGCTAATGCTCTATTATGAGAGAAATCTATTGTCAAAGACTTTATTATCTCCAATATTTCTCAACTGAAGTTTTAAGGTACTTTTCTTTTCCATATACACTGGGTAAATATTATGGTGTTCAGAAAGTAATTATCTTTTACCAGAAAGGATATAAAAAATAAATATTTGAACCAAAATATAATCATCTTCATATTCAACAAAAAGACCTAAAAAATAAATGTACCATACATACTCATGTATCCTGCAGCTTTTGAAGACCTAATTTTGAAACTAATTTTAAGGTGGTGGGAGTCAACTCATACATGAGATATAAAATTAACATATATACTGCTAGCCCTAGCTATGCCATTGACCAAATTATATATCTGTTTACTGTAGTTAAATTAGCTTCAAAATGAGGTTGTCAAAGCTTGTATGATACTCAAGTATATATGGTAAGTTAAATTTAGTTAAAAATGTGATCACCTTCATTTTCGACAACTGCAGCCCAGTGGGAAGGCAAATTTTTGATTCCCTGTTTAAAGAAATCTGGGTTTTTCTAAAAGACTGTTTTCAATTTCTTTGTTTCTGAATGTTCTGCTTACAGCCATATCACATTGAAACATTGGTTCTTGTATGATTACTGAAGTTAAGCAATGTCGAGCCTGATCAATACCTAGATTGGTGACTGCTTGGGAATATCAGGTGCTAAAAGCTAGGATGTGCAGGTGGTGTAATGGATAACTGCTCTGAATTGGAAATTGGATAGCCAAGTTTCAATTCCAGTCAGGTTTGTTATATTCACTTACATGCAAATACTCTTGGAAAAGGTATGAATTCACCACTTCTCACCCTAGCTATGGGTTAATTAGTAGAACTTGCATCAGTACATCATTATATCCCTCAAATTCTTACAATCTAAAATATTTTCTGGTTTTAAATAAATGGAAAAAGATTGATAAACCATAACGATAACTCAAATGATTAGGTAAAAGCGATAATTCACACATAGCTAAAAAAGCGGCCAAGAAGATTCTGTGTGTATACATGTCATTCAAAATGGGAATACTACAATTGGATATGTGGTTTGTATATGGATGTACATGTATTTTAAGTGTTAGCAGCTGAGAAAGAGAAATCAAATTACAGCCTAGTCTGTTTCATTCACTTTCACATGAACACCCTTGGAAAAGGTATGACTCCATCTCTTCTATGGAACAATTGCAAAACAAACTGTGCCCCTTAGCCCTAGTTGGCAATCAGTCAAAGGAGAAGGACAGGCTGGGCTCTGTAGCCCTAGTTGGCGAGAAGGAGAAGGACAGGCTGGGCTCTGTAGCCCTAGTTGGCAATCAGCCAAAGGAGAAGGACAGGCTGGGCTCTGTAGCCCTAGTTGGCAATCAGCCAAAGGAGAAGGACAGGCTGGGCTCTGTAGCCCTAGTTGGCAATCAGGAGAAGGACAGGCTGGGCTCTGTAGCCCTAGTTGGCAATCAGGAGAAGGACAGGCTGGGCTCTGTAGCCCTAGTTGGCAATCAGCCAAAGGAGAAGGACAGGCTGGGCTCTGTAGCCCTAGTTGGCAATCAGCCAAAGGAGAAGGACAGGCTGGGCTCTGTAGCCCTAGTTGGCAATCAGCCAAAGGAGAAGGACAGGCTGGGCTCTGTAGCCCTAGTTGGCAATCAGGAGAAGGACAGGCTGGGCTCTGTAGCCCTAGTTGGCAATCAGGAGAAGGACAGGCTGGGCTCTGTAGCCCTAGTTGGCAATCAGCCAAAGGAGAAGGACAGGCTGGGCTCTGTAGCCCTAGTTGGCAATCAGGAGAAGGACAGGCTGGGCTCTGTAGCCCTAGTTGGCAATCAGCCAAAGGAGAAGGACAGGCTGGGCTCTGTAGCCCTAGTTGGCAATCAGCCAAAGGAGAAGGACAGGCTGGGCTCTGTAGCCCTAGTTGGCAATCAGGAGAAGGACAGGCTGGGCTCTGTAGCCCTAGTTGGCAATCAGCCAAAGGAGAAGGACAGGCTGGGCTCTGTAGCCCTAGTTGGCAATCAGCCAAAGGAGAAGGACAGGCTGGGCTCTGTAGCCCTAGTTGGCAATCAGCCAAAGGAGAAGGACAGGCTGGGCTCTGTAGCCCTAGTTGGCAATCAGGAGAAGGACAGGCTGGGCTCTGTAGCCCTAGTTGGCAATCAGGAGAAGGACAGGCTGGGCTCTGTAGCCCTAGTTGGCAATCAGCCAAAGGAGAAGGACAGGCTGGGCTCTGTAGCCCTAGTTGGCAATCAGGAGAAGGACAGGCTGGGCTCTGTAGCCCTAGTTGGCAATCAGCCAAAGGAGAAGGACAGGCTGGGCTCTGTAGCCCTAGTTGGCAATCAGCCAAAGGAGAAGGACAGGCTGGGCTCTGTAGCCCTAGTTGGCAATCAGGAGAAGGACAGGCTGGGCTCTGTAGCCCTAGTTGGCAATCAGCCAAAGGAGAAGGACAGGCTGGGCTCTGTAGCCCTAGTTGGCAATCAGCCAAAGGAGAAGGACAGGCTGGGCTCTGTAGCCCTAGTTGGCAATCAGCCAAAGGAGAAGGACAGGCTGGGCTCTGTAGCCCTAGTTGGCAATCAGGAGAAGGACAGGCTGGGCTCTGTAGCCCTAGTTGGCAATCAGGAGAAGGACAGGCTGGGCTCTGTAGCCCTAGTTGGCAATCAGCCAAAGGAGAAGGACAGGCTGGGCTCTGTAGCCCTAGTTGGCAATCAGGAGAAGGACAGGCTGGGCTCTGTAGCCCTAGTTGGCAATCAGCCAAAGGAGAAGGACAGGCTGGGCTCTGTAGCCCTAGTTGGCAATCAGCCAAAGGAGAAGGACAGGCTGGGCTCTGTAGCCCTAGTTGGCAATCAGGAGAAGGACAGGCTGGGCTCTGTAGCCCTAGTTGGCAATCAGCCAAAGGAGAAGGACAGGCTGGGCTCTGTAGCCCTAGTTGGCAATCAGCCAAAGGAGAAGGACAGGCTGGGCTCTGTAGCCCTAGTTGGCAATCAGCCAAAGGAGAAGGACAGGCTGGGCTCTGTAGCCCTAGTTGGCAATCAGGAGAAGGACAGGCTGGGCTCTGTAGCCCTAGTTGGCAATCAGGAGAAGGACAGGCTGGGCTCTGTAGCCCTAGTTGGCAATCAGCCAAAGGAGAAGGACAGGCTGGGCTCTGTAGCCCTAGTTGGCAATCAGCCAAAGGAGAAGGACAGGCTGGGCTCTGTAGCCCTAGTTGGCAATCAGCCAAAGGAGAAGGACAGGCTGGGCTCTGTAGCCCTAGTTGGCAATCAGGAGAAGGACAGGCTGGGCTCTGTAGCCCTAGTTGGCAATCAGGAGAAGGACAGGCTGGGCTCTGTAGCCCTAGTTGGCAATCAGCCAAAGGAGAAGGACAGGCTGGGCTCTGTAGCCCTAGTTGGCAATCAGGAGAAGGACAGGCTGGGCTCTGTAGCCCTAGTTGGCAATCAGCCAAAGGAGAAGGACAGGCTGGGCTCTGTAGCCCTAGTTGGCAATCAGCCAAAGGAGAAGGACAGGCTGGGCTCTGTAGCCCTAGTTGGCAATCAGGAGAAGGACAGGCTGGGCTCTGTAGCCCTAGTTGGCAATCAGCCAAAGGAGAAGGACAGGCTGGGCTCTGTAGCCCTAGTTGGCAATCAGCCAAAGGAGAAGGACAGGCTGGGCTCTGTAGCCCTAGTTGGCAATCAGCCAAAGGAGAAGGACAGGCTGGGCTCTGTAGCCCTAGTTGGCAATCAGGAGAAGGACAGGCTGGGCTCTGTAGCCCTAGTTGGCAATCAGCCAAAGGAGAAGGACAGGCTGGGCTCTGTAGCCCTAGTTGGCAATCAGCCAAAGGAGAAGGACAGGCTGGGCTCTGTAGCCCTAGTTGGCAATCAGCCAAAGGAGAAGGACAGGCTGGGCTCTGTAGCCCTAGTTGGCAATCAGGAGAAGGACAGGCTGGGCTCTGTAGCCCTAGTTGGCAATCAGGAGAAGGACAGGCTGGGCTCTGTAGCCCTAGTTGGCAATCAGCCAAAGGAGAAGGACAGGCTGGGCTCTGTAGCCCTAGTTGGCAATCAGGAGAAGGACAGGCTGGGCTCTGTAGCCCTAGTTGGCAATCAGCCAAAGGAGAAGGACAGGCTGGGCTCTGTAGCCCTAGTTGGCAATCAGCCAAAGGAGAAGGACAGGCTGGGCTCTGTAGCCCTAGTTGGCAATCAGGAGAAGGACAGGCTGGGCTCTGTAGCCCTAGTTGGCAATCAGCCAAAGGAGAAGGACAGGCTGGGCTCTGTAGCCCTAGTTGGCAATCAGCCAAAGGAGAAGGACAGGCTGGGCTCTGTAGCCCTAGTTGGCAATCAGCCAAAGGAGAAGGACAGGCTGGGCTCTGTAGCCCTAGTTGGCAATCAGGAGAAGGACAGGCTGGGCTCTGTAGCCCTAGTTGGCAATCAGGAGAAGGACAGGCTGGGCTCTGTAGCCCTAGTTGGCAATCAGGAGAAGGACAGGCTGGGCTCTGTAGCCCTAGTTGGCAATCAGCCAAAGGAGAAGGACAGGCTGGGCTCTGTAGCCCTAGTTGGCAATCAGGAGAAGGACAGGCTGGGCTCTGTAGCCCTAGTTGGCAATCAGCCAAAGGAGAAGGACAGGCTGGGCTCTGTAGCCCTAGTTGGCAATCAGCCAAAGGAGAAGGACAGGCTGGGCTCTGTAGCCCTAGTTGGCAATCAGCCAAAGGAGAAGGACAGGCTGGGCTCTGTAGCCCTAGTTGGCAATCAGCCAAAGGAGAAGGACAGGCTGGGCTCTGTAGCCCTAGTTGGCAATCAGCCAAAGGAGAAGGACAGGCTGGGCTCTGTAGCCCTAGTTGGCAATCAGCCAAAGGAGAAGGACAGGCTGGGCTCTGTAGCCCTAGTTGGCAATCAGGAGAAGGACAGGCTGGGCTCTGTAGCCCTAGTTGGCAATCAGCCAAAGGAGAAGGACAGGCTGGGCTCTGTAGCCCTAGTTGGCAATCAGCCAAAGGAGAAGGACAGGCTGGGCTCTGTAGCCCTAGTTGGCAATCAGCCAAAGGAGAAGGACAGGCTGGGCTCTGTAGCCCTAGTTGGCAATCAGGAGAAGGACAGGCTGGGCTCTGTAGCCCTAGTTGGCAATCAGCCAAAGGAGAAGGACAGGCTGGGCTCTGTAGCCCTAGTTGGCAATCAGCCAAAGGAGAAGGACAGGCTGGGCTCTGTAGCCCTAGTTGGCAATCAGCCAAAGGAGAAGGACAGGCTGGGCTCTGTAGCCCTAGTTGGCAATCAGGAGAAGGACAGGCTGGGCTCTGTAGCCCTAGTTGGCAATCAGCCAAAGGAGAAGGACAGGCTGGGCTCTGTAGCCCTAGTTGGCAATCAGCCAAAGGAGAAGGACAGGCTGGGCTCTGTAGCCCTAGTTGGCAATCAGGAGAAGGACAGGCTGGGCTCTGTAGCCCTAGTTGGCAATCAGCCAAAGGAGAAGGACAGGCTGGGCTCTGTAGCCCTAGTTGGCAATCAGCCAAAGGAGAAGGACAGGCTGGGCTCTGTAGCCCTAGTTGGCAATCAGCCAAAGGAGAAGGACAGGCTGGGCTCTGTAGCCCTAGTTGGCAATCAGCCAAAGGAGAAGGACAGGCTGGGCTCTGTAGCCCTAGTTGGCAATCAGGAGAAGGACAGGCTGGGCTCTGTAGCCCTAGTTGGCAATCAGGAGAAGGACAGGCTGGGCTCTGTAGCCCTAGTTGGCAATCAGCCAAAGGAGAAGGACAGGCTGGGCTCTGTAGCCCTAGTTGGCAATCAGGAGAAGGACAGGCTGGGCTCTGTAGCCCTAGTTGGCAATCAGCCAAAGGAGAAGGACAGGCTGGGCTCTGTAGCCCTAGTTGGCAATCAGCCAAAGGAGAAGGACAGGCTGGGCTCTGTAGCCCTAGTTGGCAATCAGGAGAAGGACAGGCTGGGCTCTGTAGCCCTAGTTGGCAATCAGGAGAAGGACAGGCTGGGCTCTGTAGCCCTAGTTGGCAATCAGCCAAAGGAGAAGGACAGGCTGGGCTCTGTAGCCCTAGTTGGCAATCAGGAGAAGGACAGGCTGGGCTCTGTAGCCCTAGTTGGCAATCAGCCAAAGGAGAAGGACAGGCTGGGCTCTGTAGCCCTAGTTGGCAATCAGCCAAAGGAGAAGGACAGGCTGGGCTCTGTAGCCCTAGTTGGCAATCAGCCAAAGGAGAAGGACAGGCTGGGCTCTGTAGCCCTAGTTGGCAATCAGGAGAAGGACAGGCTGGGCTCTGTAGCCCTAGTTGGCAATCAGGAGAAGGACAGGCTGGGCTCTGTAGCCCTAGTTGGCAATCAGCCAAAGGAGAAGGACAGGCTGGGCTCTGTAGCCCTAGTTGGCAATCAGCCAAAGGAGAAGGACAGGCTGGGCTCTGTAGCCCTAGTTGGCAATCAGCCAAAGGAGAAGGACAGGCTGGGCTCTGTAGCCCTAGTTGGCAATCAGGAGAAGGACAGGCTGGGCTCTGTAGCCCTAGTTGGCAATCAGGAGAAGGACAGGCTGGGCTCTGTAGCCCTAGTTGGCAATCAGCCAAAGGAGAAGGACAGGCTGGGCTCTGTAGCCCTAGTTGGCAATCAGGAGAAGGACAGGCTGGGCTCTGTAGCCCTAGTTGGCAATCAGCCAAAGGAGAAGGACAGGCTGGGCTCTGTAGCCCTAGTTGGCAATCAGCCAAAGGAGAAGGACAGGCTGGGCTCTGTAGCCCTAGTTGGCAATCAGGAGAAGGACAGGCTGGGCTCTGTAGCCCTAGTTGGCAATCAGCCAAAGGAGAAGGACAGGCTGGGCTCTGTAGCCCTAGTTGGCAATCAGCCAAAGGAGAAGGACAGGCTGGGCTCTGTAGCCCTAGTTGGCAATCAGCCAAAGGAGAAGGACAGGCTGGGCTCTGTAGCCCTAGTTGGCAATCAGGAGAAGGACAGGCTGGGCTCTGTAGCCCTAGTTGGCAATCAGGAGAAGGACAGGCTGGGCTCTGTAGCCCTAGTTGGCAATCAGCCAAAGGAGAAGGACAGGCTGGGCTCTGTAGCCCTAGTTGGCAATCAGGAGAAGGACAGGCTGGGCTCTGTAGCCCTAGTTGGCAATCAGCCAAAGGAGAAGGACAGGCTGGGCTCTGTAGCCCTAGTTGGCAATCAGCCAAAGGAGAAGGACAGGCTGGGCTCTGTAGCCCTAGTTGGCAATCAGGAGAAGGAAAGGCTGGGCTCTGTTGCCCTAGTTGGCAATCAGCTAAATGAGAAGGACAGCTCATAATTCAAAGTTAGTTGGTTTAATCCTGGGCATATAGAAGAACTTCAGCCTCAGTTTGCAATCTATCTAGAGATGGTGATTTGATAAAAACACCTTACTTTATATAAGAAAAGTTGATGAGAAGCAAACAAATGGTTACCAATATACATACCATCTCAACTGATGTATATCAATGCCAGCTATGCAAATAATACTATCACCAACATACATAATTTGTATGCTTTTCAGTTTTTTCTGTGCTGAATAAAGAAAATCACACAACAATGAATTCCACACTAGCCTGTCATGCATCTCACAGGAAAATGTATGCAGCTGCCTTCAATTTTCCCACTCTCCAGCAGTGTCCCCTATTACTTGAACCTAATCCTAGAAAGCCTATAACTCTCTCTCTCTCTCTCCTTTCAAGTCTAGTCATTCATAGCTATTTTCTCCTATCCTATAAGAAACCTTAATATATCTGTTTATAGTACGATGACATAAGCAGAGAGCACTAGAATTTTCATAAAGTTTGCCAAAGTGGTAAAGTATTGAATTAATATGAAAGGAATTAAATAAAAAGTTTGGGTTGAAGTCCCCAGCAGAAGAAAGGCTGCTAATTAATAAAATAAGTTAGTCATGGTGCTGTTGTCTTCCCTTTCTTTTCCTTCTCACATTTGTCTGTAACCAATTGTCTTTCTCACATTACTTTCTATGTATGTATTTTTTCTCTCCGCTCCAAACTTACTGCTATTTCTTTGCTCCAGGCTTATTCTTCTCTCTTTCTGCCCCAAGCTGGTTGCTGTCTCTATGATGTTCCATAATTTTATAAATTGTAAAGAATGGTTTTCCTTATATTTGTTTTTCTTTTACAAAATTGAACAATGACAAAACAAATCTGAAGATAAAGCAAATAAAATCTTCTTAATGAAATTTTTAACAAGTACAGCAGAGATTTTAAAAAAATTAAAAGGTTATCAATAATCCAGTATTTATTCCTCAGTAATATGAAAGTTTTTGCTTTGTATTATCTCTGACTCCATGGAACTGAAATTTTGAAGATCATAATCTGCTCAACATTTTTTCATATAAATAACATTTATTAGACAAACAACATTGTGTGTGTGTGAGAGAGAGAGCCACCTTTGCTAAATTAAGCTTACAGCTATGGAATCCTCACCATATAATTGTATATATGAGCAAGACATGACAGAAGGAAAGCAGTCTTCTATATTTTTTGAACAAGTTTTTATTGAATACTTTGTACAATTCAATAACTTTATGCAAATTCCTTTGACCTTCATATCTTCATTCAAACATATTTCATTAAATAATCATCATCACAACAATCACAGTTATAATAAGTTTGTCTTCATAGTTCACCCCTGACAATGATCTTGGAGGAAATTGAAAGTACTTGGGTAGGAAAAAACTATGGCAGCTTTTTTGATGAAATCCATCTTAATATAAAGAAACTGTTTGGAGAACTGGAAAGGATTATTATAAAAATAGTTATATGTCTATATTATTCAATGGAATATGTTTTAAGGTGTGTGTGTGTGTGTGTGTGTGTGTGTGTGTGTGTGTGTGTGTGTGTGTGTGTGTGTGTATAATATATATATATATACACACACACACACACACACACACACACAGAGGGTGTTCCATAATGATGCAAGTATCTTGTATTATAAAAATGACAGTAACAGAGTACCAAATATATTTATTATATAACTGATTTGAATATTACATCCCTGAGATGGTCACCACCACAAGGATATATGGAGTCCATGAAATTATGAGGGTCCACAGTCAGCAAAAGAGATATCAGATACTTGTAAGAAATAGCAAAATCTTAGCTATGTTGAATTCTTACATATCAGTTATGTAATAAATATTAGAAAAATATGATCCAAGATGCTTGCATTTAAAAGGTGTCTCATCATTGTGTGTGTGTGTATATATATATATATATATATATATTTTCACACAGGGTGCAATAGATAAATCGCCGTGAGATCTCATCAATTTACAGTTAAGCTAGTTAGACGTAGGCATAACTTCTATGCTGAGTTGCTGACAGTTTCTTTTCTCCCTTCCAGCTCCATTCTTTCCAGCCAACTTTAACCTGCAATAATTTAAATGTAATGTCAATTGCTATCTACTGTCCTGATTTCTCTTTCTACTCATTGCTAATGTTTCTGTTCCTAATTTTTCGACACCCTGCAACCCCTTGTGTGCTAGTGGCTGTACTGCCTTGCTTGGGGTGATACCAATTTAAAAATTATATATATATGCAGTGCAGTGCATAATTACAAGGCCAGCTGAATTTTATCTTTTGCAGTTGAGCTAATTTTTTAATATTTTGTATATTATTATATAGTATTAATAATCTGAAAGTTTCAAACAATTACTATGAGTAGAAAATCACTCAATGTAAAATTATTCATAAACTCAAAAACTGATTGGTACATAATTATAAGGCCATTATAACATTTTTATTACAAGAGTGACAAACACTAAAAATTTATAGAAATTAATATTTGTTTTCTATTAATTCAAACACTCCATTTTTCATAGACTAGATTAACTTCTGAGTGTCTTTTTGGTTAATTGAATCCCAGGGTTTCAAAATTTTACTTTTGAGCTCTTCTTTGTTATTAAATTGATGCCCATTCATGTATACTCATCTAACCAATATTCCCCAAAGGTTCTCGATAGGATCGAGATCGGGTGATCTGGTGGGCCAATCCATAACATTGATTCGGTTAGCTTGAAACCACTCCATTGTGGGCTTGGCTTTGTGAACAGGAGTGTTGTCTTGCTGAAACACCCAATTTCAACCATCAATTTTTTTTCCATAAAGCCAGAGAGCAGTAGACAACAAATTCTGATAACCCAAAGCATCAAGTCTTGTGTCACTGAAAACAATTGGAATTTGAATCTGACTGCTGCCCAAATGATAACATTCCCTTCTCCTTGCACACATTTGTAAAAGACTAACTTTCTAAGGTCATACCAATACAGACCATCCAAATTAAATTTTTTTCATTGGAAAATGCCACACTTTCCCATTGCTTGTCCCAAGTCCTATGAGCTTTGACCCAATTGAAGCACTCTGACATATGGTGCTCGGTCAAACATGGAGTGTTTATAAGCTTGCCATAACTGAACTCAGATGATCTGTTAAATTCTCTCCAAACCATCCAGCATGAAACCCTCAATTCCAGAGTTGTCTGGATCTTGGAACACAATGTGACGCCATTGCTTGCTTCTTTTTTGATTGCTCTGACATCCCCGTCACTTAATTTCTTGCTTCACTCATTTTTTTTCTTGGCCTCATATTCTTCCGTGTTTGATAAAAAGTTGTTAATAACCGTTTTTGAATGCTTAATCCTAACGGCAATTTCTCTATTACTCAAATTTTCATTTTTGAGAGGATTATTTGACCTTTTTCAAATCCACTTAATTTTGTACCCAAAGGTATAGTTTATGTCAATTTTGTTATGCACAAATGCTGGTGAGTTATTAATAATAATTTATAAAATTTTAAGTGATTGTTGATTTAAATTATTTTAACTTGCAGTGCTCTTTTTTAAAATGGCCTTATAATTATGCACCAATTGTTTTTCGAGTTTTTGAATAATTTTACAATAAATGATTTTCTACTCATAACAATTATTTAAAAAAATATTAGCTCAGTTGCTAAAGTTTAGAGATAAAACTCAGCTGGCCTTATAATTATGCATCACACTGTATGTATGTAAATATATATATTGCACACAAAATATTACTTTTAGGATTGGAATAACAGCTAAATGTAATACAGACTTTTGCTAAAATACATTGAGAGCTAGTATGGAACCATCAGAGATGAAGGAAGGACTTTGAAGGAAAAAGATAGAAATTAGGTGTTACAGTAATGTTATACTCTGCTACATACAAGATCACTTTCTGATTCACTTTACATCAGAACTTGTTGGTTAGAGGTAAACATTAAGAAATAAAAATAAAACAGCCCCTCTCTGCACAGGGTCTCTGAGAATCACATCTGGCTCACAAAACTCACAAATAAAATATAAAAGGAGCCAATCACAAACATTGCTGTTAAAGTAAAAGGCCTGAAAAAAAAACAAACAAACCTTATGATCTACCCCATCTGCTTTTAAAAATCCTGCTTGCAATGCTGTCAGCAGTGACAAGCAAGCTGTCAACATCACCAACAGTGACCTTTGTCAACTGACTTAATGCACGCATCAACTCCAGGCCTTACTGACTCTCCCCATCCTCCAGGTCACTTCCCTTGCTCACAAAGAGACATTCCAGCTTGATCCTCTATATTGACAATACAAAATTTTATCTTAACATTTCTTTTTTTTTCTTTCTGCTTCACTGGCCGTGCTGTTGTTTTGTTTGTTTTCTCATGCAAACCATATGCATTTATAATGGCAAGTAGTTTAATTCAAAGAACTTTTGAATAGTCCCTCATATACAGGGAACAAGAAGAATTTTCCATGAATAAAAAATGAATTGACATAATCTTATGCAACATGCATTGAATTTTAACATTCTCATTTCTCTTTTAGACATATGGCAGCATCTAGTCTGGCATGGTAGTATTAACCATTTCCTTATAAGGAAACATTCAAGATTAATTGCTACTTTAAGTTGAAATTTATAAAATCTTTCTCTTAAAACAATATTTCCAGAAAATATGTTTCTCAATAACGGTTAATGCTCTTTCCAGCATTGATGGGGGTTTCCTTTCTAACCATTTGTTTGAAGTTGTGTGGAATGTCAATATTTTTATTATGTCATTATTTTCTCATTGGGTTATTATTTTCTCATTGGCTACCCATTTTAGTTGTTGCTGTTGAAAGTCTTCAAGTGAGGTGGTTTCTGTTATCTGCTACAGTCCTTTGTCTGTGATTCTGTAGTGCCAGACCACGCAACTACTTTTGCCACCAAGAAAATCTCTTTAAAAATGTCTTCAAATACATTATTCCTACTGATGTAATGCTTTTCTAAACATATGAATCATGCACTCTATTTGCTGACACAAATCATGGCAGTGTTTTCATTTCTTTTTCTTTCTCCCCCCCCCCCTTTACATTGCACATAATGCAGAATAAGATGTTTACATAGAAATCTTTTTTTCCTTTTCTTTCTTCCTCTCTGGAGGTTAAGTCTTTTTTTTTGCTATTATCTTCTTTAATTTTTTTTTGCATTAATTCCTTTTCTAAAGGGACACTAATCCATTTCAATTTTTTTTTTACTCCCACATTTATTAATTTTATTTGTTTACTTTTCAACCTGAATTGAAATGCTGTTTTTTTTTGGGGGGGGGGGTTAAATCTAGTTTATTTTATCATATATATATTGTGTATGAATGTTTCCTGAGCATAGCTTAATCTGGAACAATACTGTTGTGTGTGTATGTGTGTGTGTGTATATATATATATATATATATATATATATATATATATATATATATATATACTTGTGTACCAAAAAAGCAACTGAAATAACTAATTTTATAATTACACTGGTTGACTAATCTAAGATTTTTATCTATTTAATTAACTGTATTTTTGCATGTGAGAAATAATTCTGCATTTTCAAATCCTTAAAATTATTCAAAGGAAGCTAACCCAAAACAAAGGAAATAAAATGTAATGTTTCAACAGTCTAAGTGGTTGCTGCCAAGTGGGGCAACCCAAAATGTGAAGTACAAATTGGAGATGTCAAAATCAACTAAGTACAGAAATTGAAATATCTGGAAGGTCTTTTAACAATGTAAAATGTTAGACAATTTCCTTATAGACAAAAAAGACTTGAGACAACAGATGTTTCTACAGAACAATGCTGAAAAATTCATGAATGGAACATGTGAGCAAATGAGTTTTTTTTTAAAGAAAAATGGGAAGGAAAAGAACACTTTTGGTTAGAATCAGAAAGAGAGAGTTGACATTTTTGGGGACACATGAGAAAAGAGCACTTGGAAAATTTGATACTCACAGGACATACTGAAGGAAAGTGGGGTAGAGTGAACTGACATGTAACCTAATAAGCTTGTAAATGGATAGAAGAACAGGGATTAGGAGAAATAATAATGGAAACAAACATTATTTGGAGCTACAAAGAATAGGAAATTGTGGAGAGTTATGATTGCTGATGTCCTCAAGTGATACAGCACATAAAAGAATATACATCAATAGCAATCACACTATCATTGTTTGCTCTGGTCTTATGCCAGATTAAACTAATTATATCTATAAAACTATTGTGACTATATTTATCAGTTACACAGCCTGAAATTCCCTTATTAATGACATTTTATTGCTATGGTAAAAGTAGGCACTTTCTCTATACAAATAAATAAACAATTCTCATGTTACCATAAAAAATATTAGTTATCCATAGATGGGAGGAATTGGGTTCATCCTTTTATCATGTATCATCACCTCATGCAAGGCAGCAAAGCCACTAAAACACAAGGGGTTACAGGGAAGGGAAGAATTAGAAACAGAAGCATTAACAATGGGCAGGAAGAGGAAAGAGTAATCAGGAGGACAATAGATGCATTTAAATTTTTTCAGATTAAAGTTGGCTGGAAAGGATGGAGCTGGAAGGGAATTCCAGAAGTGATAGAAAAAGAAACTATTTGCATAGAACTTACAGCTACATCCAGACAGCTCAGCTGTAAATTGATGAGATCTCAATGCCTGTCTAGTACTGCACTTAAATTAAAAAAAGTCTAGGTACCATAACAAAAAGCTCATCTGAACAATTATCATGAAAGTATTTCTAGAAAAGGCATGGTGGTGCGGAAAGTGACTGGAGCTGAGCCACCAAATCAGGACCAATAATAGTGCTGCTTTACACCAAATTTGAGCCTCTTTCTTGAGATAAACCAAATATTTATTATTATTTTGACTATCATTTTAAAATATTTTTTTTTATTGAAATTTTACTCAGGCTGCTAATCTACAGCAATGAGTAGACATTACTGACCTATAAAACTAGTCTCTCAGTGAGACTACAAAATTGCATCTCTTTTGAGAAACAGGTAACCGTTACCAAAGATCTTTCTTCTGTTACAAACTATGAGTTTGCAATCATTTATTTCCTTTTAGATCTTCACTGGAAAACACTATAAAAAATTGAAATAGAATAAATATCACAATTTTTAAATAAAGTTTAGCTGAATCCCTTTGATTCCTAAGAAATGAAAACATTGGCCTTATAGGCAATATCAATAATTGGCTTATTTGTAAACCATGTTACTTATTTGTCAATCCATGTTCATCTTTGAGAAATTTAGTAAACGTGAAAAATGGTTGTGTCCTGCTGATCTTCCATAGGATAAAGTCTCTTGTGCATCCTATGGGGACTGTTTCATTTTGGTTAATCAGACCAACCACATGACTGGAAATGGGAGCAACTCTCCATTTTATATTATTCTCTTATTCTAATATTTTCACATACTAGAAGTTTTTTGCAACATGCTGACATATGTTGAAATCCTCACAGTAATTTTTGTCAACATTTACAAATTCTACGTTGTGCTCAGTTTTGCAAACTAATTGATAAAATTTGAATAAGATGATTTGTTTGGAAAAATACCTTGTGAAAAATCCTACTTTGTGGGTTTTACACACCCTATGAAAACCAACTGTAGTTTGTACTGCCTTACCTATTTGCACTTCTCTCCAAAACTTGGTTTTGATTGGTCAATTGATGGCTATTTTAGAGGGTGTGACAGGCAGATGAACTAATGGAAGTCATAGAATTTAAGATATGGATAGATATATCCTCTCCTTTTTTGAGGAGGCACGGTGGAGTAATGGATAACGGCTCGGATTGAGGAATCATAGAGCCAAGTTCGAATTCCAGTCGAATCCGTTACATTCACTTACGTGCTAACACCCTTGGGAAAGGTGTGAATCCTCTTCTTCTCCCTCCAACTATGGGTAAATAGCAGGACAGACTGGGTTCTATAGCCTTGGATGGCAACTGGTCTAGGAGAAAGTCAACTCTGAATTCAAACCCATTCGGCGTCTGCACCGGCATCCGGCGGCCTCTTGGTTACTCCTGCCTCTGCGTCTGTGGAAATTCTGCGGCAAGTAAGAGCATATTCCTCCCTCCACTGGGATAGCACACGAGGTGTGGGGGCCGCGTGTGAAGTTCAAACTCCCTTGTTACTCCATTTCAAGAGTTCACCGCCGTTGGAATCGGGAATGGCTGTCGCTCGTTTCAGCATTGGCGACGGATCGCCGTGCTTGGTCGGCCTTCATTCCGGATGTGGTGAATTCCTTGGAAGGAGCCGGCTTAACTGATCCAGGGTGAATGCCGCAACATACATACATATACTCTCCTTTACCACTCCTATCTGCTCTTCCTCCAAACCTTCTATAACCACTTGCATGCTCGTGGCCTCCAGCCTTGCTTGGGGTGATAAGCTTAAAAAAAAAAAAAAAAAATACCTCTTTACATTTCCACCTTAATAAATTACTTTCTCTTTTTTAATTCTTCAAGTCATAATTATAGTCATATTTGTGGAAGAATGAAAATTAAATAATAAAAAAATAAATTTTATTTTCCCATAATGCAAATGGAAACCAAAAAAAATGGGTTTCTAGTCATGTATGAAAGTTTGTGACCCCACTTTTGGAAAGAATATCTTTCTCTTTATCCTTTCAAATCCTTGTCTTTGGACATGTTTTGCAGTGGTCCTAAGGAAAGGAGATTCAGTCACCCTCTTTCAACGTCATATTGACTTGAGGTTGACCACTCTCTTACCTCCAAGTTTAGTACACACATGTGCGTCAATAAAAATTGACCTTTAAGTTTTTGTGTTATTCTTTTGTAGTCCAATGACGTTACCATCTGATACCAGATGAAAAACCAAATACAGGATTCATTATAATAAACAATGCATTGAGTGAATTGTTTGGTAAAAACCCCTTTTATGTCCATATATTCTTTTATTTCATTTCCTAGAAGTCTCTTATTTCTTATGACATACTGAATCTGACCATAATTTTGATTTAATGCAATTTTAATTAAAATATGAAGTAATTTATTACAGCAAAAGTATAATTCCCGAGTTTTCTACAGTAAATTCATGTTCAGGTTCATACCGCATTTCATTTCATTTTTTATTTTTTTTACAAATCAAATGTTATCAAAAAGTGGGAGAATTAAAAACAGCAGCGATAAAAGCATTGGGAAGCTGAATGAATCAGCTAAGTCCAGATGTATGCATTGGACGACAACAATTTTAGAATTTAAAGTTTGGTATCCCTACATCTTCAGCATTCCACTCTATGTATATTTATAATCAACACACAAAAACACACACATATATATATATATATATATATATATATATATATATATAATATATATATATGTGTGTGTGTGTGTTCTTTGTTTTGTTTGTTTTTATTAATGCATACTAACATTTTTCACATTTATTATTTGTTTTTATATTATAAAAGTGTAGCACATATTCTCTGACAGCAATGGACAGGCAATGAGAACATTAAATTTTAGGCCCCAAGTTCTGCATTCACGATTGCCCCACAGGATTAGTGGATTAAAGCATTTGTTTGTGTATTTAGTGGTATTGTGAATTCAATCCATGGGTTAAGTAGTAAACATTCAAACTTGCAAAAACTGAGCAGTATTAAATAATACCAAAATGAGATGTCCCCATATATGGACAGCAAAATGTGAACAATATATCCTTGTAGATTAAATAAAGTATTCAGTTCGAAATTCCATGATGGTTAGCTGTTTTGTCTTATTTATGATGAGTGCTTAGGTTGATTGTAAATGGTTTCAATAATTCTAATTTTTTACAATTAGATTTATATACCAACAGCAGAGTCACATTTATGAAACTGTTTGCACATGAGAAAAGCTCAATAAATCTAATAGAGATAAAATGTCTTCTTTTTAATAATACATGTTTTCAAAATCAATTGTTGCCCAAATATACTGAATTTAAATAATTGTGGATAGGTACATATATACAACAGGGTGTTGAAAAGTTCTTGGCTCAGCCCACTTCCCCCAAATACATTAGAATTTTTTAATCCCTTTTTTGTTGACAATCTTAAGCATATTTCATAATGATTTTATTTTTGATTTGAGATAGTTTTTCAAGCATCATGTTTCAGATGATTAATGAGTTTTCTGTCGGGTTAAGTGTTTTCTATAACTTCGACTCTTCAACTGTTTTAGTGATGGCTTGTTGAATCATCTTTTCAAGATTTATTTTTTACCCCTAAATAATTTGTGATTATTCTTGTGAGTTGATTTACTTTAAATAGAAGAATCTATATCAGGCTGTAATTGCTAGGCACGCTGGAAGAGTTCTCATGAGTTGCACAGGCTTCTTTTCTCCTCCCAAACTTTTTCATTTAATCTCTTAATAATTACTCTATCAGTAAAAATTGACTCAACCTTTTGACAGATATAAGAAGGCTTTCATCTATTATTAACTGAGTTATCTCCTCTTTAAAACCCAATATTTCTGTTTGAATACTTGAACAGAAATGGAAAGAAAGAAAACAATCATGTGCTTCACTGTGGAAAAGAGTTTATTAATTAAATATCAAAGAATTACAAGAGGAACTTGCAGGTGAATGCTCTTACAGATTAGTTACTAATTAGTTTTGCAATGCATTGTAAGAATGTGCATGTATCTTGTATCACAGGTAATAGTATGCTTAACAATCTAATTAATTGACATCAGAAGATCTGTTACATAAAGGGCTACTGAAAAATTCTCGATCCAACCTACTTTCCTAAATCTGACCAAATGATCTTTTTTTTTTTTTATTTAAGCCAAGAATCATTCAGCATCGCCTATGTATAGTTGACTTGTCAAGAGGACAAATCAATCAGTTCTTCCCATTAAGTCCTTGTCAATTTCTTCATCATATAACCAAGCAATAACAAGCCAATTAAAATCCAACAAGATGATTTATTGCTGCTCAAGGATCAACCATGACAGCTTTTCTTTATTTTTAGGATTGTAGGTTCCAGATATTTTTATTTTTTTAATCTTTAGATAATAAGGTTCACTAATTTCTTTCAGATGAGCATCCCTGTCCTCCTTCAGGTATAAGTTGCATCTATTAAACCTAGAGGCAAGGGTTGAACTGAACCCTTCAAGTATGACCCTGCTGGTTATGTTGTGGGAGTTACAGTATCATCCACTGTACAAGAACTAATATTAACAACAAAAAACAATGAGAGGTCACAACCAGTCCTTGGTATAATGATAAACTATATCCAGACACAAGGCATCTGATAAGGAGGTTTTGAGGAGTTTGGAACAATCTCTTAATTGGTGTTGTTCCCAGTTTTACCCTGACTCAGGGTGGTAGCACCTGTTAGGGTCCCAGCTCTGGGCAAATATTTAACCCTCAAACTGGGATCAAAACACTATGAAAGTATAAAAATGGATTTTTATAGGAAAAATACCAGCAATACATTTTTGAAAAAAAAACATATAACCAGCAATACATCTGACTTTCAACAAAAACTCACTTTATAAAAATACGTCAGTGAAACCTTATCTACAAACTGATTTCCTACAAAAAATACATAATTCTATTCATACGAACATATCCTGAAAAAAGTCACTATTAAATAACCCATTATGGTTGATATGCTATAAACCAAACCAAAATAAAAAATAAATAAATAAATAAAGAGGTCGCACCCAACAATGGAGATGAGGCATTGTTAAACTGAAAAAAGGATTTATTTATTCTTCTGCCTTGGGTGAAAAATGATTAGAGTTCATCACTGGGATCCTACTGCATTTACAGAAGTTGGTATCATAGTTGTCAAGAAAGATCATATAAAGAAAATATATATAAGTAGACATAAAGGTTATCATGTACTAGCCTCAGTTAATTCCAGGTACCTGTCTCCAGTTGTTGGCATTGAGGTTCAAAGGGAGGTATTATCAGTAAGTGCTTGACCAAATTGAGTGTGGGGCAGACAATCATACCATTGGTTTTTAAAAATTAAATGTTGAGTGAAGCTATGGTGCTCTTTGCTGATTGGTCAGAAAATATTTATAACTTTTTTAAAAAGTTTTTCTTATTTGTCTTGTATCATATGAATAGGGACTGTTGAAGTGAGCACTTCTGTTTTTGATTGAAGTGTGGAAGTTCCAACAAGCTATATCTGTTTAAAAACATTTTGTATCTGTCTAAAGAATTCATCATTTTCTGTCTCCTGATTATTATGAGGCCTATAAAGAACTCTTTATAAATTAGTCTGTTCTCTTATTGTGACATATTTTTCTTTGAATATTTTTTTCTTTTTGTAAAATAAAATATGCTTGCTCATTTTGAGATATTGTATATCAGTTCTGGGAGATTGAGAGTTCGTTTGGGGTATAACAGAAGGTAATAGTCAAGATGGACACAGAGAAAATTAGTCTGCATTATGGCATTGTAGTCGATAATTTAGTCTCAGCTGCTGGTTTTGTCACTGGCTAAAGTCATCAATGTTGATGGAAGCAACTTGGTGATGGTCTGGTTAAGTTCACCTGCTCTAGAGGGTCCATTGCTAATGCCAACCAGGTCAGATCTGCCTTCATGGGTGAAATCCAACATTGGCTTTATAGGGAGTCAATGACTCTGAAACAGCTGCTGCAAATATTGTTTTGGCCTTTTCTGATTGGTCAGAAAAGATAGTTTATGAGTGTGTTGTTTTTTTGAATGGTATTCCAGAAGTAGGTGTGTAGAGCAAGATGAAATTAAGGTATGTTTTTGTCATATGACAGTGATTTTCAAACTATTTTGCTTGATACACCTTTTCACCATAAGTCAATATGTCATTCTCCAACTTTTCAAGATTATCTGACTCAAAAGGTGCATTTCAAATAATATGCATATATTATTGAAAATCTTCCTTCTTTTCCCTACATATACATTTACATGGATTTTTTTTTTTTTTTTTTTTTTTTTTTGATTGGCAAAAAACATAAGAGTTAACAGGAAGAAAATCCAGCATGACCTCTCAGTTGCATGGACATTGCAAGTTGTGCTGCCTTGGAAAGTTCGAAAGTTAATATTTTGTGTCTCTCAATCTGTGGCCCCATTCCCTCTTTCCCTGGAACCCTAAAATTCCCCCATTGAAGGGGAATTCCTCACTTGTTGGGAACCCCTGTCATATGAGCTGTGGATGTCAAAGTGAGCACTTCTGTTTCACTTAAAGAATTGGAGTTCTGACAGTGTATCACACTATCAAATACATTATTTTAAAAATGTTCTCCTTATTTGTTAGATAAAGGTCAATATTATTATAAAAAAATCTATTGTTCTTTACAATCTGATCCAATCGCCTACAATGTACTTTTCTAACCCCAACCCAATCAAACCCCATCATTAACAAAAGTTAATCTTTCAGTGACCTTGTTAATAGCACCTCAAAGTTGTTTGTGCTTGAGATCAGTTTAACTTACAGTACTGCACAATACCACACTTGATACTCAATCCATTTAATATGCAGGCAATATTCACAATCAATGATATTCTGTTGGTTACAATCTCTACAAGGTATGACTGCAAGACACTTGCACCCCCCCATTTATTGGCAGAATCATACCAGTGCATGCTGGGATTTTATCCTAGCCAATAAAATAGGCCAATTCCCTGTTTCATTTGACTCAGTCCTGGTCTCACTTGTCTTGAAATTAGAATGCTACATTTGTTTGTCTGAATTTGCTTTTGTGTGTCAACCCCAATTCTTAGTCTGTGAACTTTTTGTCATTTTATTGTTAATTTGCCTTGCATATATTGTTTGCTTGTTTTATATTATTTTTTGCCCTGTTCTTTTTCTTTTGTTATTGCTTATTGCAAACTTTATCAATTCTGTTTGTTGGACAGTTCTGTTACTTATTTTGCATTTAACCATGGCTACTCACTCTACATATTCCAGACATGACCATTCGTTGTTTTGTCTTTTTTTTTTTAAGATGGCTATTATTGGGTTGGGACAAAAATTTTGTAGCATTTGAACACCTGATTGAAATTTGAGATATATATGACATTTTAACCCCTCTTTCTATAAAATTCCTGTGTCAATTGTGAATTTTCAATGTTCTTAATTTAAAGAAAACAAAATGCACCTTCATCATTTGATGCTCTTTTATTTCAAGAAAGGGAAACTCACTGTACAAATAGCAAAAAAGAATGTCTACCATTTATGGAGATGGTGCCATGGGTGAGAGTATTGTTTATTAATAGTTTGTTAGGTTTAGAAGTAGAAATTTTGATCCAGAAGACAATGTTTTTACTCATATTGAGTATTTTTAGCAACAGACAACTTACTGTCAAAATCAAGAAAAATCCTTGGAAAAACATAAATTTGATCATCCCTCACAATTTACATTTTGGCATAAAATAATCCCAGATGGGTTGACATACTGTTAAAACCAGTCAACCATATGAGTATTGTATGCATTTGGAAATACTTGAATAAATGAGTTATTGTTTGTATGCTTCATGATAGAATAAAAAATTAATGGCTAGCATCTCCACCTGAGATCTTCTCAAATGTAACAGAAACAATCCAATTTTAAAAGAATGATTACAAAGAATGAAAAATGGATTGTCCAACAAAGGAGTAAAAAAGGTCCCAAAGGAAAATGAGTCACCATTAACCACTCTAAAAAACTGGTCTTCATCTGAAAAAGGTGATGTTTATCTGGTGTGATTGGAAGGGCATTGTGTGTCATGTGCTACCTCTTCACAATAAGTCATTCAGTCAATTGGACTTTTTAAATTGGACATTGAATTCTCAGTTGGACCAATTAAAGCAGCAATCAATGAGGAGCACTGGCCAATCAGTGTTGTCTTCCATAACCGTATACCAGATTTCACTTCTCGGAATTTGGTACAGCTTGGCTAGGATGTCCTACCACACCAGCTATACTCACCTGAACTTGTACCTTCAGATTACTGCTTTTTACAATCCCTCCAAAAATTCTGTTAATGTAAACTTCAATTTTCTGTAAACCTGTAAAAACCATTTATAACCAAGAAAGATGCCAAATGCTAAGAGGATGGAATCCTAAAGATGCTGAAAGCTAGTGGAACAAAATAGCACATATGTAATTGAATAAATTCTATGTACTGTTATGAAGATATTGTTTTTAAAATTCACTTAAAAAACACAAACTTTTATTCCAACTCAGTATTTCACCCACTTGTTTATGCTGCTTAAAAATACTTGTAAAACTAATAGACTGGTTGTTATGGGATGAGGGAAGAATAGAAAGCTTGTACTCTTTTTGTGAGGAAGGCCTACTTGCTTGTTATGACACTATGGCTTTCTACATGATTGGAGAAGTGGATGATAAATGATTCTATCCGAGCCTGAAGGTTTTGGTGTTTTATGACCAGCAGTAAAGTCTGCAAAGTATGATCTTCAAAGTAGCCATCCACTTGACTCAAAGGAAATAAAAGAAATAAAAACATTTGGGAACAAGTACTACTTGGCCAGAACTTTTGTTCACAAGCTTAAATAAATACAGAATTGATATTAGTTCCAATGCCACCTGTTGGAGGGATACAGGCTGTCTATTGAAAAGAGTTCTGGACCACCCATTAGAGTAGTTTCATGTCACCCATGGATAAATTGTGAAAGATGGACAGAGGGATAGCAAGAGAAAATCCTTGCTGGCAAAAGGGAAGAGCTTATACATTAGTCTGTCATGATAGAAACAGCAGGTGTCCAAAGTGTCACCTTTCACTGTGCAAGTGAATCCCTGCATAAATAAATAGATATAAAGGAAACAGTATTTGTGTTCTTCATTTCTCATTTTGATGTTATTTCATTTTCTGTTCCCTTTTTAACATACAATAGGATTTTCTCAGTTTTATGCATATCAATGAGAATTGAGACATTATGTGGGGGATGACTTGTCTAATTGATGGGAAGCTGAAAGAGAGGATCTTCTTATGTTTACATTGCCTTGAAAATCCATATTTGAATCCCTGGAATTTTTCTGGTGCTAAAAGTAAACCTGCAACACTCTCAGCCACCAAACAGGGTAGACTGATTTATAGATTTTGATGCAGTGAATAAAATAGAAAACACAATGGGAATATAGATTCTTTTTATGGCCAAGGACAATTCTCACATTTTTTGACTTCATAAAAATTTAACAAAATAATGATACATAGATTCCTTCCTCTTCTCAAAATGTCAAAGTGTAGAAAGCCATTTTTGTTTTGCCTTAGGAAATCTCAAATTATGAGAGCAATTGATGTTTTTAAATGGAATAATTGAAGACCTTTTATTTAAGTTGGTGCTTCCCAAAATATAAAATTGTTTAACACAATTGCATTGTTGGTAGAAATCTTTTCAAGAGTAGTTTGTTAGAGTTGCTATTGTTCTACAAACAGAAATCGGTTGTGAAGGAAACAAAAGAATAATTCAAGACCTTGGTTTTTGGCACCTCTCTTCAGAATATATATATATATATATATATATATATATATATATATATATATATATATATTTTGTGAATGGTTTTGATGATTCCAGTCCTTGAGAATGATAGTACCACAGTTATATATATATATATATATATATATACATATATTAGCTTAAAAGCTGCCCAATAGGGCTTCATTTAAGTTAACTCCTTCATCACAATAGGTAGGAAGAAGTAAATGTTATAAACAACAATAAACTACAGAAGAACTATAAATTAATTATTGCATTAATATTTAAGCTTACCTTTTAAAAATGCAATGATAATTCTTCTGCCACCACTTAATTTAATGACAATTTGATGTACATAGGTCCTTACTTTCCGTACAAACAATTATTTTTATTTCATGTGTGACTTTCACTGGGTTTCACAATTTTGATTATTCCCAAATTTATTTCCAAGTTATAAAAAAATAATTGGGAATCCAGAATTTCAGAATTGCATGTTAAGACCTGGAATGTTTTTAACTTGATCACAGTCAGCCTGATTCCAAATTGGTATAACATTTGCATTTCTTATATAGAAGATGATGAGCTATTGAAAATTAGAGTTGTGTCCCTTTAATTGAAAAAGTGTGACACACTGACATTCACATTTATTAATTTTATTTTATTTTATTTATTTTTCAAACATGGTTGGTTAAATAATATCTACATGTTTCAAATTTTCAAATTAGTTGTTTTATGTTATTGATAAATTTGTAATTTTGAATTTTTACTTAGGACACAATGCAAAGAAAGACTCAAAATTCTGGGGGCTGTTGTAATAAGAGAAGCAGCCACAGCCAACATTAAATAAAGTGGCTTTCTCCATAGGTCACTGTAAATATTGAAGTGTGTGGGTTTTTTTAGGGGGGGGGGTAAATATGCAGAAAAATTTCAGTTTGACTGTTTAAAGGATGTCACCTTCAGTGACTTGGAATTGATTTCAACAAACATGAAAATGCTGGAATTAAACAAAAACAGTTGTGTAAATATACGCAGAACAATTTGTGAAAATGAATGATAGTATTCAAAAAAAATAATATAAAATAAATATGAACTTTGGCAAATTTACTGATTACACAAAACAACTAATTTGGAAATTTGAAAAATTTAATAAAAAATTTGATAAACAGAACTTGTCAATATTATTTAACCAAACATATTTGAGAGAATTATTGGGAACAATATGAACCCATCCTTTCCCCCTGTTATGTGTTGAATAGCAAGACTGGACCTTAGCAACCAGGCTACTGCAGAAAGAAAATCTGCCTACTCAGTCATGAATAGAAAGAGACATGATTGCCCAAGGGACTATGAAGTATGGCATTTAACTTTTATATACATAATTATTAGAGTCAATAAGAATTCTAATGTAGTTATTTATTCATTATTTTTTTTTAATAAACCCTGCATATGGTATAAAGGGTTATAACAGCTAAAAATAGAGTAACCATAAAAGGTAGAAATGAAAATATTAACTATCTGCAAAAATTTCAAGCTGAAAACCATTTTTCAACTATATATTCAGTCTGTTTTCTTTTATTTTTTCCTCAAATAAGTCCTGGGAACATCTACACACCTATAATATTTAATATTACAACTTCTAATAAAATTGTTTAGATGACTGATATCATAAACAGTGCATGTGACAAATGAGGAAGTTTTAAGGAAACTAAGAACAACAAAGAAACTATTGCTAACATTCAAAAAGAGTTGAAAATTTGTGTTGATGAAGCAGGTATAGTTAAGCGGAACTGACAAAATTCTCAATAAAAGCAAGAATGAGGTAAAACAATATGCAATACAGACAAGGCAAAGTAAAGTAACTACAAGACAATAACAAAGTACAGTCTTTGTCTGAATTCCTGGGATGAGGAGCCATCATCATTTACCAAATTTATATTTGGACTATTGAAAGAAAGACAGCAATTGTCCTTGTTGGTAAAAGTGTTGGCTTGTAAATTTGGTGACATAGTGGTTGTCAGTTCACTTCTCTGGGTCAGGCAATGTGTACTGGCACTCAGGAGAAATGGGTGAGCAATAACTGAACAGTACTAAATAAGGATAAGACAATATCCCTAGACATGAGCAGTGGAATGAGAACAGTTTATCTCTGTAGATTAAATAAAGGGTCCAGTTTGGAATTCCCTGTAGGTCAGCCAGAGTGATATACACCTGAAGAAAGCTGAAGAGCACAATGGTCGAAATGTTGTGATAAAAACAACAAAAATAAGGACAGTAGTCCAAACATAAATAGTGTAAATAACAAAGTTCATCAAAATAGAAGTAGTATTCCCATGCAAAAGGGATACAGCCAAGTGGTTTCTTAGGAAAGAAAGAAAGAAATATTTGGGTATAACGAAGAATTATCCATTTTTATTGGTTTGAAAATAAATTTTGGGAAGGGAGATTTTTAACAGTCACTGAAACTAACAATTTGGATATGTAGCAAGATTTGGAGAAATTAAAACTTACAGGGTACATCATAGACAAGAAAAGCAGTGGTAACTTGACATTGAAGTAACAATTACTACAAGGATGTATTGTAGAGACAAATATTGCTGATGCAGTAAAAGGAAATTGAAGAACCATGATTGTCCACATCCTGACAAGACTTGGCACACACAGACAGAGAGAAGCCTTAGAAATTACTTTCTAATTATAACCATATTTGAACATTAAATGTTTCCTCTCAGGAATTTTTATAACTGTTTCTGTATTCTATTGCAATGCAACCTTTAGACAGATACACCAGATATTCACCTGATTTAGTAGTAGGTTCATCATTAACACAAATGAACCTACTACTAAATCATTGTTTTAAGAAGTGTTCAATAAGTAATTGTATAATATAGACCTTACTGAAGGTTATCTGCATCACATAGCTTGTTCAGTCAAATTGATCTCAGCCATTGACAATATTTTGTTCCTCATTTGCTATACCATTGATCACTATAAGGATTCTTCTGCCACAATTTCACATTTGCTATGCTGTTGCCCATAGCAGGATTTTTCATTGAATTTTACCCAATATATATATATATATATATATATATATATATATATATATATATATATATATATATATATATATGTATGTATGTATGTATGTATGTATGAAAAAAAATTATGATGACAACAACTGTTCAAATGATAAATAATAGAAAATAATCGATACACAGTAAAAATAAACATTAGGATTCAAAATGCCTCTCCTACAAATTTGAAAAATGTCTTTAAGAAAATAAATAAAAAACAAAGTTCTTATTCATATTTTATGTTTCTATAATATTTACACCTTTTGTTTGGTTACAAATTAAATTAACTTCTCATTGGCAAAATGAAATAAGAAAAGATAATCTTCGGAGTAATTCAAATCTACAACACTTGTTTTCTTTTTCCATTTCATTGTTGCTGATTTTTAACCTTGTCAATCACACGATCGAGAAAAGTGGTAAGTGTGATTAGATATGAAGAAGACAGGGTATTAAATGGGTGAGTAGTTGTAGTCCTCTACTCTTAATGAAATCTAAATAGCATAATTGGTTGTTAGTAATTTAATAACAAGAACAGGTAGAAAAATATTCAAAAAATCCTTTTTTTTTCTTTCTTTTTTTCCCAAGGGGAAAATAATTTTTTTAAGCTTGTTTTGGAGAATATTTCAGAGACCAACTTTAGTTACTGATTGGGTAATTTGGAAAAGCAAAGAATGAAAAATGGGGTGAAGGAAGATACTAATAATTAGTGATGGGGGGTGGAAGGAAGGAACAAACAAGAGAAAAAAGGAAGCAGGAAGGAATGAACAAATAAAAAGGTGAGAAGTTAAAAAAAAAAAATTAATGCAAGATAAAAAGAAATTGATAGGCAAAAGTGTATATATATATAAAGAATGAATGAAGACTGGATAAAGAGGCAGGAATGAATGAAGAAAGAGCAGTGGATGAATGAAAGAAGAAAATGAATCAAAGATAATGGTTAAGGAGAGAATAATTTGGGGGATGCAGGAAGGAAGTTGTAGGTGTTGGAGGGAAGCAGGGGAAAAGATAGAAGCTATACTTGATAATAATATCCAAAATCGAACTGAGTTTCATTGTCTTTTTCCTCTCTATCATTTTTTCTTTTTCTATCATTGTTTTTTTCTCTCTTTCTCTCTCCTCATTATGAAAGGACTTTTTGCTAGATGCCTATCTGATTATTATTTCCACTCCCTCTTTTTCCTTGTACCTCTTTATCTCTTTTGATTTTTATCCCCCTTTCCTTTGCCAATCAATAGCTTTCATTGAGAACTTGCAAAACCAATAAGTAGGTCACCTTTCCTCATTAGTCTTTACTGTTTGGTGCTTGCCATTTCTTTACTGTTTTTAGCTTCCTTTTTGCAGAAATTCTCTCTAACAGTCTTGCAGACTCAAATAAATCCTGTCAGTCAGATTTCCTGGGATTTTGCATTTGGAAGCCTACCTCCAATCTTATTTGTTTACTCTTACAGACTTTGGTAGAAACTATACACAGTGCAAGAAGATTTTGAAGAAACTCAATTTTTTTTATCTACTCTCCAGCCTTCCTACTATTGTCTAAATAATTCTATGAATTATTCAAACAAGTATCCTCATTTTTTTGTTGTGAAGCACCATCATTCAAACTACTATTCCTTTTTTTCTTTTTAAATCACAATCCTTTTAACAGGTTTATTCTCCAACCATCTTTTAGATTAATTTAGTGTCTTAAAATAAATATTTTAGATAGGTAAACAATTATTTATTAGTATTAAAATTTGCCTGGAAGTCAATTAATAACTGATAATTTGAAATGCAAAAACTGCAAAATGATAACTACCTTCTTGGTTTGGTTTATATTGTTTTGCAACATATCAACTTCAATGACAAGATTTTTAGGATAGGCTTGTATGAATAGCATACGTATTCTTTGTAAGAAATAATTTTGTAGATCAGGTTTCATTGACATATTTTTGTAATGAGGATTTTTGTCAAGAGTCAAACCTATTTCTGCTATTATTATTTTTTTTTTTTTTCTCAAATATGTATTGCTGGTAATTTGTTCCAAAATGTTTTGCTGGTAATAATTATTTTTTTCAAAAATGTATTGTTGGTATTTTTACTATAAAAACCTATTTTTACACTTTCATAGTCTTTTGACCCCAGTTTGTTTTAACTATCACTCATAGTCAGGGTGGACCTGGGAACAACAGAAATTAAGAGGTGGTTCCACGCTCCTCAAAACTTCCTGATTGCTGCCAGATGTAGTTTATAGTCATACCCAGGACAAACAGCCTTTTTGGGTGTATAGAATATAAGTAATGCTATAAAAACAGACGTATTTATTTCTTAAAAAAGAGTGGAAACTCGACAGGGTTAAGAAGAAATACAATCACCATAAATATATAAAAGGAGCAAAAGAGAAAAAAAAAGGATTCCAATGACCATAAATGGCAATTCAAAAAAGAAAATATATGAAGAGGGAGAAACGAATAGAAAAAAGCTGATCTGTTCTTGTTCCTCCTCCATCACAGCTCAATAAGAGAGGCCATATTACATTGAAATACACTTTCTCATCCATTTACATTGTTCGGACTGTTGTCCTCATTGTTGTCATATTCATGATGTTTCAGCCATTGTACACTCTGACCTTCTTCAGGTGATTAGAGTTTTGAACTAAACCCTTTATTTCATCCACTGGGGTAGATTGTTCTAGTTCCACATACCATGCCTCTTCTGGATATTTCAGTTGTTTCCTTTAGTAATTCAACTCTTCAGGTTTTTGTTCACCTCTGCTGTGCCCAGGTATCAAACTCACAACTCGTGTGTCAAGTCACTGGATTACTTCAAACAACACTTTTATCCACCGGGCCATGTGTTTCATCCAATCAAAAAATTTAAGCAAAGTAGAACCTGGTCAGTATCTAGATGGGTAACTACTTGGGGATACCAGGTGCTGTAAGTTTGGATGTTACAGGTAATTGCTTGGAATAAGAAACTGGAGAGCTAAATTCAAATTCCAGTCAAGTTTGGTTATTCACTTATGTGCAAATACTCCTGGGAAAGGTATGAATCACTCTTGTCTCCTCCCAACTATAGGTTAAATAGCAGAAGAGAATGGATCCTGTATCCTTGGTTGGCAACCATTCTACTGCAGAAAGTAATGGTAGCCTACTGTGGGAATTGTTTTGCCAAGTCAATCATGAATGGAAAAAAGACATGCTTGCCCAAGTATGCATCACACATGACACCCAAGGAAGAAAGAGACATGTGTTTCATGAAGAATTCAGACATTTTCATAGAATAATGACAATAACTTTTGATTGTTTCAGATACTGAGGAATGTCAAAGAATAAATTAGCTGACACAGTGATAAAAACAGCAAGAAAGAGAATATTAGTCTTGTATGTGTATCATGCCAGGAAATACCAGAGGTCTGAATCAAATTTAATATCCATCAGGAACCTTTGATCTGTGGTGACCACAGTATGCACTGGGTTCACTCTAAGATATACCAAAATAAGTTTTGTACTTGATGTCACTTCAGAAAGTAAAAAAACCTCAGAGTCCTGGAGGTTGACCTAGAACAGTGGTTATCAACCTTTTTTTACCCATGGACACTTTTTACTCTTAATTTTTTGGTGGACCCCCATAACCATTTGATTAAAAAAAAAAAAATTTTTATTTTTTACTAACAGATAAGTTTAGGAATAATATTATAGAAATAGTAAATGTATATGCTTCCTTTATATATAATCCTTATATAATTTATATATTAAATTAATGTTATTAATATTATTATTTATTATTAATATATTAAATTAATTTAGTTTCTTTATATATATATATCCTTCCTTTATATATCCTCAGTTTTTATTCAACTTTTACAATCAAAGCATCTGGTAAAGTAAAAGGGATGCTAACTTATATTAGTTGATTGGTTTTAGAGTTGTTTTTCTATTTTTAGTATGACATAAATTACTGTAGAAATTCCAATTCTCAGTTGTAACAACCATTATGAAGTGAAATTGCTCTATGGATCACTAAAATATTACCATGAGCCCCAATTGAGAACCACTGACCTAGGTGACCTCAAAGTCACCAGGTGCGGAATCAGGCCTCAAATGATATCAGTGGGTGTGCCAACATAAACAAGTGAACCCAGCTCAACTTAAGACACACACACACACACACACACACACACACACACAAACCAGTTAACAGGTAGTTATATAAAGCCCCAACATATGAGGGTGAAAGAGAAACCTTTACACCTTGACAAGATAAGATTGAATATTTGAAAAAAGATACATGACCACATACTCTTTAATTGGCTGACATTAATTTGATGGCATCCAGAAATTCATTATTAGTTATTTTATGTGTAAAAATTTAGTTGCAGACATTATCAGATAGTCCAAATATCTCCTACAATAATGATAATGGCTCCTCTCAGAATATTGATGTTTTTGCTACATTTATCAAAACATACTGAAACTGTTTTATATGTATATATATATATATTTATATATATATATATATATATATATATATATATATATATATATGTGTGTGTGTGTAGTGTCTCCTTAGCAAATAGACCTCTTCAAATCAAACCACAATGTCTACAACTCAAAGACTTGTCATGGACATATGGCCATTGATTACATTGGGGCAACCCTCCACCCTGGATGCTAACTTCAAGTTTAGGAAGCCCTCTGCCCAGTGATGTGATGTCATCACATTTTTAATTTAATTTAGAATTATATCTATTTACATTGACTAGCACTACCCTATTTGAATTATCTTTGATAATATTTAATGAAACTCATTGAATGTCCCTTGGCTATAAAGTATCTATAGAAGTCTTCTTATTACATTGTTAATTATTTGAGTAGGTCATTATTTAAAAACATAAGATTTTTTTATTTATTTCACTGAAGCAGACGTTAAGCACAAGAACTGTATCACTTCCTCTTTCTTTTTTATCACTAAAACAAAGCATTTCTGGAATGTCTTTTCAGTCTTTCTTCAAAATGGAATAGTACATTATTTATGAGGTATTGGCAAGCAGTTTCTTTCTTTCACTGAAACCAAACAGCATCTCTGATATCTCTATTCTGTCTTTCCTCGTGATCAAAACCAAACAGTCCGTTATTTATTAGGTATTGGCAGGGTGTAATATATTTCCCAACTAAGGGAAGAAAGGACAAGAAGAATTATAACACTAGAAAGACCTGTGGAAATTTCACTGTTTTTCTATTTTAATATTCTGATGAATCTTAATTCCTACGTTGATGATTGAATAAGCTCATGGAAAGTTTTGCAACAATATCGTAGTAATTCCCCTTTCATATCATTAAATATTTGAATTTAACAACTTTAACAACTTATTGCAATAGCAATTATAAATATGAATGCTGGTCATTATTTTAAGAAGTGAGTATAAATGAAAAGATTTGAAATTAACAACTTTTTTCTATTTCATTGAAACAACTGTTAAATACTGGAATCTTCCCTGTTGATTCCAGTCTTTATGGGGAATGACTGCAAAACACTTTCCCCACCCCAGTTTATAGTCAAAAGCACACAAATGCATGCTGGAATTTCTTCATAGCCAATGAAATGGGCCAGTTCAAGGTTTCATCTGGCTCACTCCCGATCTATCTTGAAGTCAGAGTGCAACATTCGCTTATCTGAATTTGCTCTTGTGTGTCAACCTCAATTCTTAGTTTGTGAACTTTTTGCCATATTATTATTGTTTTGCTCTATTAGTGTTATTTTTCCTTGCATATATTGTTTGCTTGCTTTATATTATTTTTTGCCCTGTTTTTTTCGTTTTCACGTTTATTGTAAACTTTGTCAATTCTGTTTGTTCAGCAGTTCTGTCATTTATTTACATTTAATCATGGCCACTCACAAATATGTGTTTGGTTTATCATAATGGAATAATCCATTATTTATGAGGTATTGACAGCAGAAACACTTCTATCTTTTTTTATTTCATTTTCTCACTGAAACCAAGTAATGTCTTTTCACCTCTTTCCACATGATCAAAATGGAATAGTCCATTATTTATGACCTATTTGCAGGACATAACAGTTGTGTGAACTAACAAAGGCAGAGACAACCACAATTATTAATAGAATATTTTTGATATGGTTTTTATACCTGATTTTTAAAATTTTTTTTATATATATATATCCTTTTATGTTTCTGATATACAGAAATGTGAATCCATTTCTTTGTGCTACAGAGTGACATGATGCTCACTAACAGATTATGTTTATTATGTTATTTACATTCAGACTAATATCTTCATTTTTGCTGTTAACACAACATTTTGGCTGCTGTGTCCTCCAGCTGTCTTTATGTATCTAGCAATCCATGTAACCTTCGAGGAATTCTGAACTGAACCCTTTATTTAATCTACAGAAGTTGATATTTCTCCTTCTGCCGTCCATGTCTAGAGATATCTCCTTTCTCTTCTTCTTTGCTTTCAGTAATGCCCAGTTATTGCTTTCCCTGTTTCCACAGAGTCATGTCTCTACTACCCGGCCCAGGGATTGAACTTACAGACACTACTCTGCCACCAAATTCCAGAACCAATGCTTTAATCCACTAGGCTATTGTCCCAAGCAAAACTAAAAACTTACAAATATTGTACAATGACTGAAATGTTATGATAACAATGATGAGAACATTAGCCCAAGTACTAATAATGTAAATAAAGATAAATCCTCATCCTAGCTTATATTCACTTTGTGCTAATGCCTTTGGGAAAAGGCATGAATCCACTTCTCCCTGTGTTCTGCCCTATCACCAGATATCTTATTTGAATACTGCAATGTCTAATGGATAAGAGTGAATAAATGAGTACTTTGGCAAATCTTTCTCCCATATCAAATTTTACATATCCAGTCTTCTTCTTTTTCTATATGCCATGTCCCTTCAGGACATAGGCGATCATAGCTCTTCACAACTTCTTATGCCTTGTGGCCCTCAGCAGCATTTCCACCCACTGTCCCAGCAAACATTTACATAAACCTACTAGGTAGATGGCTTGCTGCCTTCCCCCATCTCTCTTGTCCTTGATATGCCCTGTGATGGTTAGGTTTTCCAAGCCTGCCTCAGCTGTATCTTTCTGTGTATAAGTGTACTTTTTGTTACCATTTTCTTTAAGACTTCCTCCTTGCTCATTCACTCTGTATATTTCTGTTGCTTCAAATGTCTTCATTTGTGGGGAAATTATAAAAGCTTTTACCTTTATAGTCAATCTCAGCAAAGGCCACTTGATATATCAAATTTTATAAAGGTAAATGTGTGATTGTGCTTAAAAATAACTGGAATGACATTGAGAAAACTTTTTGCAGTTCACTTCACTACTTCTCAAAATGCAAACACAGAAACAATTTTTTTTATTCTATTATTTAAAAATTGAAAACTAAAACTGAAAACCTTGTAAAATATCAACATAAACAATGCAAATACATGCACTATATACAACAGGCACATAATGAAACATACTTTAGACAAAAAAGATAACTGTTATGGTGACCTATCTACATTAGAATGAATTCTTCCTCCTTCATAAATACTAACCTGCGAAACTTCCTAAAGAGGCTGTCAGGACACAGTGTAACCTGACAGTTCGGATGGACCCTTCTATCTGCTGACTAATAACACTCTTATTTTGTATATGTTCTGTTATTTCAATACACTTGTTCAACCTACCCACCTTCTTTCCATGTCTTTCTTTCTGGTCCCTAACAGGCCACAACAATAACCAACTACTGGGGGAAGGGAAATAACAAATAAACAAATTAAGTAAATAATAAACAAACTATGAATGCACACATAAACACAAGTAAATGTAATAATAACCAACAACAACAAATAATTCAAGAATAAATACAAAAATACCCTAATTAATGATAAATGAGTATAAAACAAAAGAACACTATACAATAGCTACAAATAACTGTATTCAGATCCTCAATTATTTCTAGTCTAAAATAATTTGAAATATAACCATTATGATAGACCTTGATACCCATAATTCACCATTGATCAGCATATATAAAAAGTCAAGCCAAAATACAATACACATGGCCTGAAGATTGTGTTCAAGCATGAAACAGACTGTTGCGGCTTGGTGTTGACTTCAATATCCACTTTTATATTTACGTAGTTCTATCCCTGATATTGAGTACTTTTATCCATAAATATTCAACTGGCAAGGTCATTATGTTTATTTTTTTAATCTTTTTTAAATTTTCAAATAGCATACACAACCTCCAAATAAAAATTGTGGGGTAACTGTGCAAAGTTTTTCTTCTTCTATTTTTGTTCCTGTGTTATGTTTTTTTTTGTTGTTGTTTGTACCAACACTACCCAAACTTCTATACTTGTTTGTTTTTTAAAATCCCCAATAAATAGCTCATATCTTGGTTAGTTTGCTTTGCTAATAACCATACATTCTTCTTAAATAGTTTATAGTTAGCCTTTTCTTCTAGCTTTCTTTTATTACATTATCAAAAAGTACTTTCAGTAATATTGGTACATAATGTTCTGTAATGTTTGGAGAGACTGTTTTTGTCAAGTTCATCTTATAGGCTACTTTTTCTTTAGAAAATACAAGAATAACAATAATTTAGTCCTGCCCTAATTGCAGGCCCCCCACCCAAGTGCTTAAGAAAATTACATATATTTAAGGTGCAGCTTAGTGATAAGCTCCTTGAAGCCTGATAGAAGGAAGTATGGAGACTTAACTGACTGGCATTGAAGAAAGCTGTCTTAGGTCAAACCACTTTGGATAAAGTGTTGGAAAGTTCCCATGAAAATAAGTTGTTTGTGGTTGTGTGAATTAAAAAACAATGACTTCACTTGCATTAAATAAAACTTTGTATAAAGTTTGGTTGCAGTAAATAAATTTTGGAGGTCAAAACAATATACTGCATTACTTAAAAATGAATTTTAAATGATCTTTAATGATAAAATGAAACATTTTGTTTATGGCTCTGGGTTTAATTGTTTTCTGTCCATACTGCAAGCAAGATCTCCTTAAAGGTTAATTGGAATATTTCTTTGTTGTTTAATCCTATTCAATTAAATTCTAAGGCTCTTGCAGATGTTTAAAACATATGTAATGCTTAAAACAATCTTTTTGTTTTGAATTTTAATGCTCTGTCCAAATTTTGCACAAATAACTTTAATATTTTCTTTATATTAATCAGTTCATGAAATGTTCAATAAACATTACTCTTTAAATCCATTGTATTGTTATACAATTTTTGAAGGCATGATACAAAAATGTTCCTATTCTTATGTAACAAACAACTATTTACGTAAATAAACAACTGATATTAGGATGAAAAGATTAAACAGTATTGTTTATCTTATCTTCCAAATTTAATAAGGAGCAGTTGTACTATTGAAATCAGCCTTAATTTTCACAAATCTATTTAAAATCATTCACCTCTCTTACATCATGATTACTGATCTGTTGATGGTGCCTCATTCATCCTCTTATTTTATGTTTAAGAAACAACATATGCTTCTTTTTTTTCTTTCTTTTTTTTCTTTCTTTTTTTTCTTTCTTTTTTTTCTTTCTTTTTTTTCTTTCTTTTTTTTCTTTCTTTTTTTTCTTTCTTTTTTTTCTTTCTTTTTTTTCTTTCTTTTTTTCTTTCTTTCTTTCTTTCTTTTTTCTTTCTTTCTTTCTTTCTTTTTTCTTTCTTTCTTTCTTTCTTTTTTCTTTCTTTCTTTTTTCTTTCTTTCTTTTTTTCTTTCTTTCTTTTTTCTTTCTTTCTTTTTTTCTTTCTTTCTTTCTTTTTTCTTTCTTTCTTTCTTTCTTTTTTCTTTCTTTCTTTTTTTCTTTCTTTCTTTCTTTTTTTCTTTCTTTTTTCTTTCTTTCTTTTTTTCTTTCTTTTTTCTTTCTTTCTTTCTTTTTTCTTTCTTTCTTTCTTTTTTCTTTCTTTTTTTCTTTCTTTTTTTCTTTCTTTTTTCTTTCTTTCTTTCTTTCTTTTTTTCTTTCTTTCTTTCTTTCTTTTTTTCTTTCTTTCTTTTTTCTTTCTTTCTTTCTTTCTTTTTTCTTTCTTTCTTTCTTTCTTTTTTCTTTCTTTCTTTCTTTCTTTTTTCTTTCTTTCTTTCTTTCTTTTTTTTTTCTTTCTTTCTTCCTTTTTTTCTTTCTTTCTTTTTTTCTTTCTTTTTTTCTTTCTTTTTACATTTAACCCTTAAATGGTGGGAAAAGTTTGTGAACATACACACCAAATAGGTAAAAAATATGAGAAAATTCACTTTTTAGGGAGAGATTTTATACATATTTTTGTTTCAGTTATATACAAAGTCTATAAAAATGACATTTTACTTTTTTTTAAATTATAAAAATAAAGAAAAAAGCCAAATAAACAAATCTTAAGTTCCTAAAATTATTATTTTGAAGTCTGATACACTTTCAAGTATTTCATACACAGTGAAGTTGTGCATTCTTTGTACTGAGTTGTCATCATTTTTCGCCTCTTTTCTATTCAAAAGCCTGCAAATACTTGAGGAAATGACACAACCTCCTGAATCCTAGTGTCATGAATTAGTCATTTATATTTGAATTGTGAATGAATAATGCCAATAATAGTGGAAAAAGTTTAAATCATCAAATGCTTATATTTGTTGGTTTACAATGAAATACAAAATCTTAAGGCCAATAAATAAAGAGAAAATATACCTTTTGAATTGGTAAAAAAAATTTTTTAAATTTGACTTTGGCAATGTCAACAACTGTCAAAGCAAATTTTTGAAGTTGTTTACAATGACAACTGTGCAGCTCACTATTGAGACTTCTTTTGTACAAGTTTCATTAAAGACTACTACTGACAAGTTTCTTTTTTTTTCTGGACATAAAGTGTGTAAAAATTGTCAATGTTCTATATCTCCAAGCACTTTCAGCTGTTCTTTTAGGTGAGGAATCAACTTCTAATGGCTAACAATTTTTGACAATTTTTTTTGTCTCTGTTATCACTTTATTTAAGTATAGCTAGAAATATAACCATCAAATTTTCAATGCAAATGGGACCCTGGCAAATGTTTAGCTTATTAGTTTTTGAAAATTCCAAAATGTTTAGTGAGAGGATTCAATTTACAATATAAATATAATGCTAAACTGGACCCTTAATCAGGTAAACTAAGTCAAATCTGTCTTTTTGCCTAACCATATAAAGTACACATTTAGCTGATTTTTCATGACATTTTTCTGGCCATCTTAAAATCAAGACTTAAAAAAAATTATGATTACATTTGTAGTATGAGCCATGTCCATTAGAGGGCCATATAAATTCTCACTCACTTGTAGACTACCAACAATGGCAACATCTAGAATGAATATCACATGCAACTCAAAAAGAAAATAGTGACATAATCAAGATGTTAACATTCCACACCACTTCAAATAAAAGGTTAGGAAGGAAATCTCTCATCAATACTGGAAAGAGTGATAACAGCTATTGAACTTGAAGACCATTTTCCAGAAAGATTTTATAAATTTCAAGAAACAGCATCTCTGGCTGCTCAGTCAATGAATGTTGAATATTCCCTTATAAGAAATGGTTAATAATACTACCATTACTATTACCATAGAAAAGAATTGTTTAGAAATAAGGCTGTCATCTGCCTACAACTACTTTCTAAGATCAAGTGTTAAAAATGGATTTGAGCGAGTGAAGCTTATGAGTCTGTGGATTGGTGCCACAGAATCACAGTTGTACTAGATAACAGAAATCACATCACTTGGAGACTTTCAACAGCAGCAATAGCTAAAATGGATAGCACATGTAACTCAAAGAGAAAATAACGTAATTATTTTAGCCGTGAAATCAATAAGAAGTTACTCAATTTCATGAAGGAATCTTGGAATCGGAAACAATTGGATCCACCATTGTGAAAGTATTAATGAACATTATATTAACTAGGCTCTCATCATTTTATGAAAGTCAACTCCACACAATTTAGTTTGGTTTTTGTTCTGGTAAAGGATGTAATGATGGCATATATGTCATCAAATTGCTAACCTCTCTGATAGGAAAATGTAAACTGATGTTGATGTCACAGCAGCATATGGCTATATCAATAGAGACTTCTACATTTCAGCCATTAGAAACTGCTTTCAAGTTCCAAAATCACATCAATCCAATAGAGGAATTTTATTGGTCCCAAAAATCTTACATGTCTGTTGAGGAAGCCAAAATGGAAGCATTTCAAACATCATTAGGAGTACGAAAAGAAAGAAATGAGAGCCCCAGTCTATTAATGTTTTCTTGGAATATGCCCTGCCCATTTGCAAGAGATGGGCACTGATCATTAGAGCATTGCCTGCCATATCCCAAAAGAATCAATTAACGAATGCCAAATGATTACTTGTTAGGGAACGGCAAATATTATCATTACCAAAACATAATTCAGTGTTGTCTGTTTCATGTTGCAAAAAGAATTTCAATAAAATTCTAGATTTCTAAAAGATGTGTGTACTTGAAATATTTTATGGTAGACACACCCAAATCACATGAATATACCATTAGTATACCATTTATGCAGATAATACCACAGTTTATTATAATATAGTTGACCAGGGCCTGGAAGCTCATCTCTCTTCTGACTTGCACAGCTCAATGGGGAAAAACCTGATTTATAACAATCAATACTTCCAAAACCAAGCCAGAAACATTTTATCACAAAGCAGACACTGAATTTTCTTCAGTTATGAAAAATGATGATACTCTCAATATGGCTTCTTGCCTTGAACATCTATTAGCACACAAGCTCACACCAGACTTCATGTGGAACTCGTATATACAATCCATCACTAAAGATGTGGGATAAATGGTTGGTGCTTTGTACCACTCCAAAAACTACCAGACTCCTCCTACCATGTTCTATCTTTACAATATCTAGATCAGGCCAAATATAGTGTACTGCTGCCATATCTGGGCTGGAGCTGCCTAATCCTCACTTTCCAGCCTTGACTGAGTTCCAAATCATTTACACGGCCTTGTATGTCCTGGGTAAGACGTTAAACTGCATCCGCGTCCTGGGTAAGTCGTTAAACTACGTCCAGCAGCAAGGCCTCTGATCAGGTTTTGAGGAGCATGGAACCACCTCTTAATTGCTGGTGTTCCCAGGTCCACCCTGACCTGGGGTGGTAGCACCTGTTAGGGTCCCAGCTATGGGCAAATAGTTAACTATTACCAGCAATACTTTTTTTAAACAATTACCAGCAATACAATTGTGAAAGAAAGATATTACCGGAAACAGATTTTTGATAAAACAAAATATTACCAGCAATAAAACATTTTGTCAGCATTAAATAACCCATTGAGGTTGATATGCCATAAAACAAAATAAACCAAACCAATCTAAACCAAAGAATACATATTCTATTCATACAGATATATCCTAAAAATGTTGTTGGCATTAAATAACCCACTGAGGTTGATATGCCGTAAAACAAAATAAACCAAACCAAACACGGCCTTGGAGATGATGAATTATTTAGCACTCTATAACTTTTATTATTTTTTTTTCTCCACCAGATAAAACATTTCTTGATTTTTGTTACTCTATCACTATTTTCATGGCAAATGTTCAGATGAGTTAAATTTGCACCAGTTCAGACCTTCACAGCTAGGACCCACCATGTCATGTACACAGGGTTGGCTCATCATAATGCCCTTTGTATTCTATTTGTAAGAAAAAATTTCCACTCGGACTTCTTCTTCCTAAGAACTAAGACTCCCAAGAAGATGCTTCCTCAATCACTATGATCTTAACTTTTTTTTGTCTAGGGGCAACCATTAGGTATCTTATGTAGCCTCATAATATGCACTTTTTATTTCCTCTCCTTATACACTTACAACAACCTCATTCCATAACCTTCTACCTTGAGTGGCTCTTGGGTCTTGTATTTGGTTAACAATAGCATATAAAAAGTGTTCATGGCATTGATATTTTTTCTCTCAAATAAGGCATGATTCAATAAATGCACATTTCAAATCCATGATCATTTATTGGATCTAAAGGCCCCATTTAATTTTTCTACGGGAGCTAGCTTAAAATCCTTCCCGTAAGATGTATTTTCATCGTGTTGCATACCGCAGCCTATAGAACAAAGTCCCAGGCAGCTGTAAGAGGGCTAATTAACGACTTTATTAAATTTGAATAGGATTGGGTGATTTAATTTTAGAAGCAGTTATCTGCTTAATATCCAACCACAATAAGTTTATTTGTTAAAGAAACAAGTGAGGGATCTTGATGAAATTTCAGCTTTATACACACACACACACACACACACACACTGATGATAGTGACAATAATAATAATGACAATGATCATCATCATAATGATGATGATAATCATAATAATGTTAACAATAATGATAATAATTATGTTAATAATAATAATCATAAAATTAATTATGTTAATAATAATAATCATAAAATTAATTATGTTAATAATAATAATCATAAAATTAATTATGTTAATAATAATAATCATAAAATTAATTATGTTAATAATAATAATCATAAAATTAATTATGTTAATAATAATGATCATAATAATCATAACAATTATAATTATAATGAGGATAAGATAATGATCATAATAATAATGATGATAATGAAAATAGCAATAATGATGATAGCAATGATTATGATAACAATGATGATAATGCCAATAATAATGATGATGATGATAATAATGATAGTGATATGGTTTTTCTTAACAAGATGGTTGCAAATTTCAGTTATTAATTCTTTGTTTTCAATTTCTGATACAAAATGGAAATAAAGAAATTCCTTCTTTTCAAATATATAAAAAATGACTTGGAATTACTATTGTAAACATCTGCATTCTTGGAAAAATGCCAGAACTTGGATGCAAACAACAAAGAATTCTTATGCAACCAGCAAAATTACTTGGCATTGTCTGGATTGAAAAAAAGCTTTTCAAAGTATTGTTAAGTTAAAATCATTTTCTCTCATCTAATTTTTCCAAAGCAGTTATTAATGAACCCTTCAATGATGAATAGATGGTGCCTTGGCTGGAATTGTACATCAAAGAGCATGAAATATAAATACAGAGTATGTAAAAAAAAAAAAAACAAATAAAAATAATATATGGAAAGTGCTACACAAAAGTTTGAAGAAGTGCAAAATGATTTCCTCAAAGAAAGAACAAAATACATTGATAGGAAATAAAATATTTCCTGCTGGAATGATTTTTGAGAATTGTTGGAAATGTTTTATGGGCTCAAGAAAACATTGAATAACTTTATGGATGAACTGATTCATCAGTCTATTCAAATTACCTGAACTTTTGGGTTTCACCTTGTGTAATGCACTGAAATAAATCCCATATTTTGAGCATCTGAAATAAAGCATGTAAAATTCTCAGGCTTTTTTTATCTATATCAAAATATTTACTATTATGAAATTTAATATTTATTGTCACATGTGATTTGTAGCTTATTATATATTTCCTCAGGTAAACATGTGGGTTGATTCCATGGTTTTATTTAAGGCAATAACAATACAAAACCTCAGTGTTATTTTTTTTATCTTCCTTTGTAGAGTCATGTTTAAAGAAACATAACTCACAAATGCATCACATGACAATATGCAGTAAAAAGCATGATGCACAATGCATCAAAGGCCTCTGCAGAGAAATATAACAATATTAGTACCAATGACACACATTAGCATAATTTTTTTTATCATTTAATAAATTTTATTTTATTTAACAAAATAAAATATAAGTAATCTTCTCAGTAATTTGTAATGGTAACTTTAACAAAAATATAGTTAGTATTACGCAAAGATTGAAATATCCAAAGTAACAGCAAACAAAATAAGTAGAGCAGTTATTAAAAGTGTGTGTATATATATATATATATATATATATAATCTCAATCTCAGTGTATATCTGTAAAAGGAATAACATGAATAGACAAAAGGAAAATTTATCTTAGCCAATATGTTTTGTCCTCAGAGGGACTTTATCAAGCCAAATTTGCCTTGATAAAGTCCTTCAGAGGATGAAATGTGTTAGCTAAAATAAGTTTTCCTTTTGTTTTATTTATTTATATGTATGTATGTATGTATGTGTGTGTGTGTGTGTGTGTGTGTGTGTATATATATATATATATATATATATATATATATATATATATATATATATATATATAAGCATATCTTTATTCAAACATGTTTCAGTGAATAATAGACATATTATGTTTCATTATTTTTATAATCATCCTTTCCAGTTCTCTAATCAGTTACTTGATGTTAAGATGAAATTCATCAAGGAAGGTGCCATAGTTTTTTCCTACCCAAATACTTTCAATCTCCTCCAATATCATTCTCAGGGGTGAATTACAAAGACAAACCTATTGTAACTGTGATAAAATCTGCATTTGATTGTGATAATAATTATTTTAAATTTATCCATTGTAGCTGTGGAATTTTTGCCAAAACAAATTCCTCACTATGATAACAGATACTGGATTTGAAAAACCTATTTTTTTTTAACTCAAGTTTACCCCAAGCAAGGCAGTAAAGCCACTAAGACATAAGGGGTTACTGGGTGTGGAAGAATTAAAAAATAGAAACATTACTAAGGAGCGAGTACAGAAGAAGAGTAATCAGGAGGACAGTAGATAGCCTTTGACATTGCATTTAAATTTTTGAAGATCAAAGTTAGCTGGAAAGCATGGAGCTGGAAGGGAGTTCCACAAGTGAGAAGTGTGAAAATTTTAAAACAGTAGGTGTTCATGTTTTTGCACCCTCAAAAAAAAAATGCAATGGCAGGGGAGACAACTCTAAAAAGAAATCAGCATGGTAAAGGTTAAGGACCATGTGCCCCATCTGGTTGACTGTTGCTAAGCATTCTTATTCTAAAATCTCCATTTGCTCTCTTTTAATATGTTATTAACTGATGTTCATTCAAAAGTCATTGATGGAAGAATTTCTTTCATGTCTGAAATCTATTCTAAGATTAGAATTGCTACTCTGTCCATGGAGAGTGAGAGTCCTAATGAGATTTTTACAATGAAACCAGTTCTTGCATCATAACTTGTAGGGTGGGGGAATATTCTTCAATTTTGCAATCCATGAAGCCTGAGGTTATCCATTCTGTTATGTAAATTTTCTAAATCAATATAGATTTACAACTAAAGTAATTGTAAGAAATATATTAACGGAAAAAATGTTTGAATTATTTAGCTTCCTGTATGTGTGTGCTGAAAATTTCTCACACCACTTCTAAAAATTTAACTAAATGAACAAACATCAGTACTGAACTCACCCCAGAGGATACCAAAATAGACTTTGCATTCAAAGACTGGTGTATCAGTGAGCTACTTTGAAAGGTGATCTCATAGACACTAAATACACCTTACAGGATGTTAGTAGCTGTTTCAAACATGTAAACAAATTATTATAGTTTTAAAAAAAATAGATATCAGTTTAAACTAATAACAGGTGTATATGGTGTAAATGAAACCTTCTTTTTTCTATATATTGTGACTATTTTACTTAAGGTATATATTGTTACTGTTTTGTTTAATGTTTATATTTTTTTGATTTCAGAAGAAAATTTGGAAATTTTCCAATGTATTTTAATGAAATTTTTATTTTCTAAAATTATAGTTCAAATAGTGGGTGGGGAGGCATCTGTTTAAACTGATGCCAGGAGGAGGTGGGTTTATATGACACCTCTTTTTCCATATATTATAACTAATTTGCTTAAAACCCATATTTTCTTGCTTGCAGATTATATTTTAGAAAATATATTAAAACAAGGTGACAATTTATTGGTTAATTTTATATCATTATCCACTTGAGCTGATACCATGGGATTTATTCATCTTAGTTTTACAGGATTTTCTTGGGTTTCATTGAGCTGAAAGCTATGCTGATTTAATAAACAACATGCTAACAATCTATGAAAGAATGGAATGCTGGATGTCTTTTGTATTATCATCTCTTCCCATCTCCCCCAATGGATTGAGGTGCCATAAGTAACAGGCATGATGATGTTATAGTCTGCTTCAAATTAAATGTCTTTCTGATTCACTCTACATCATAACCCATGAAAGCTACAAAAGGAAAAATAAAAAAAGTCGATCTCTGCAGGGGCTCTGAGCACTGCATTCAGATCATAAAACAAATAACTCCCACCCCCCATATAAATTAAGAGATCGGAGCTAATCACAAATGTTGCCACAACAAAAAAATGCTGAGTCATATATATATATGTATGTATGTATGTATGTATGTATGTATGTTGTGGCATTCACCCTGGATCGGTTAAGCTGGCTCCTTCCAAGGAATTCACCACGTCCGGAACGAAGGCCGACCAAGCACGGCGATCCGTCGCCAATGCTGAAACGAGCGACAGCCATTCCCGATTCCAATGGCAGTGAATTCTTGAAACAGAGTAACAAGGGAGTTTGAACTTCACACACAGTCCCCACACCTCGCGTGCTATCCCAGTGGAGAGAGGAATATGCTCTTACTTGCCGCAGAATTTCCACAGACGCAGAGGCAGGAGTAACCAAGAGGCCGCCGGATGCCGGTGCAGATGCCGAATGGTTTTGAATTCAGAGTTGACCTTCTCCTAGACCAGTTGTCATCCAAGGCTATAGAACCCAGTCTGTCCTGCTATTTGCCCATAGTTGGAGGGAGAAGAAGAGGATTCACACCTTTCCCAAGGGTGTTAGCACGTAAGTGAATGTAACGGATTCGACTGGAATTCGAACTCGGCTCTATGATTCCTCAATCCGAGCCGTTATCCATTACTCCACCGTGCCTCCTGAGTAATATATCCACCCTGATTACTTAAAAGGATCCACTCAGGACACTTTAGACAATAGGCAGGCAGTCAGAATTCACCAGGGGCTTCAGGTCAATTTGACACAAGCTTCAACATCAAGCACGTACACATCCTCCAGGTCGCTTCCCCTGCCCACAAAGAGATATTCTACCTTCATCCTTTATTCTGGCAATACAGAGAATTTTTATTTGTTTACTTTTCTTTTCATCTCAGCAGCAGTACTTCATTGATTTTGTTTCTCTTGCAACCATACACAGGCTGGTTCAGCATAAACTTGGTAATTTCCACTATGGTACCTAAATTTTATGAATTTAAGTGCATTACTAGATTGGCTGCAATGTCCCATCATTTTACATTGAAATGGCTAGATGTAAGTTCTATGTTAACAGTTTCTTTTATTGCACTTTTCGCTTGTGGAGCTCTCTTCCGGTTTCTTACTTCCCAGTCAACTTTGATCTTATTTGAATGTTATCTTTTGTCTTAATTCCTGTTCTCTTATTCTTCTTTCTCCTTTAATAGTGTTTTCCTCATATTCTCTAACACTCTGTAAACCTTGCATCTTAGTTGCTTTATTGCCTTGCTTGGGGTGAAATGATTTAAAAAAAAAAAAAAAGTGATGTTTGCTGGTTCCTACAATGAGAGACCAGTTCAGTATGCAAAAGCAATTGTCTGAAACATTTTTGAAGATACCAAAAGTAAATCTATCTATTCAGTTATTTCCTATCATTATCTAAATTTTCCTTTAGCAAATATACTATTTACCTTAAATATAAACATACTATAAACAGTATTAACATAGTGTTAATATATAAATGAATATATTATAAATAATATTGACACAGCAATAATATAATATTCCGTGTATATATCTAAAAAAAAAACTAACATGTTATGACAATTCTGGTTACAGATTCAGCATATTTGATTTAGTCTACCATAAAAACTTGCATATCAGATAAACCAGTAGAAAAGTCATGGTCAATTTTTGACCCTGGAATACTTTACTCAGTATACTCACTGTATAATCAAAGTTGATTTCTAAACTATTGACTTGCCAAAAAATATTATTGGTAATGAAGAATTAGTTTTGAGGAGACAAAAATTGGCATCATGATTGGTTAAAGACACTGGAACAAAAAACAATATTATCAGAAAATGTGTTCAGCATATATAAAAAAAATAGAAAGGGATGTAAGACAAGGATGTGTCTTCTCACCAGACTTATTCAACCTATACAGTGAGATGATTCTGAGAGAAACACCAGGATTCATCATTGGCAGCCACAATCTTAACAATATAAGATATGCAGATGACACAGTGATGATAGCAGACATGGAAAGGAAACTAAAACCTCCTATAGAAGGTAGTGAAGGAGAGCAAGAAGGGACTAAGCATAATCTACAAGAAGACAGAATGCAGGTCATCAGTAAAACGATGAGCCCAAAATGCAAATTTCAGGCTGAGGTACTTAAATCAAGCAAGAAATTTAAATATCTGGAAAGTGTTTTAACAGAGGACAGAAAGTGCGACACTGAGATCTGAAGACATTGGGGTGGCTACAGATGATTCCAAAAGCTAAGCAGAGTATTATAAGACAGTTGGAAACAAAGAAAAGAGTACTGAACTATTACATGATATCTGTCCTCCTGTATGGCAGCAAATGCTGGACAATCTCCTCAAAGATGAAGAAGAAACTCAAGGTGATGGAAATGTTGTTCTACAGAAGGATGCTAAGGATACCATGGGTCAAACATGCAAGCAACGAACTGGTTTTGGAGAGAATGGAAACAAAGAGGAAACTTATACTTAACATCAGGAAGCGGCAGCTGAAATTTCTGGGATACTGTTGTATCTTGTGTTTTCAAGATAACAGAGGAAAATAAAACTCGTAGGTAAGTAATGAAATGGAAGGTTTAGTACACCAAGGAACAATTAGCAATTGACTAACTATTCTCAACTCCACTTATTTACATAAACTGACGATTCCTTTCATTTATGTCCTATATGACAGACACATGAGAAAGGAGGGCTTGGAAAATCTGATACTCACAGTATGGAAAGAGGGACCGGGGAAAGTAATGTATGACATAGTTAATGGGCTTGAACAAGTGGAGGGCAGAACAGGGTCTGAGAGAAATAACAAAAAGACAAAACTTATTAAGACCTTCAAGGGACAGGAGGAGGTTTAGTTTGGTTTGTTTTATGGCATATCAACCTCAATTATTTAATGCTGACAAAATTTTCTTTCTTGGTAATATTTTTTTTCCAAAAATGTATTGCTGGTAATAGATAAATTTTTTAATTTTTTTTTTAAAAAAGTATTTCTGGTATTAAAACCTGTTTTTACACTTTCATAGTGTTTTGACCTGAGTTTGGGAGTTAACTATTTGCCCATAGCTGGGACCCTAACAGATGCTACCACCCTGGGTCCAGGTGGACCTGGGGATATCAGCAATTAAGAGGTGGTTCCAGGCTCCTCAAACCCTCCTGATCAGAGGCCTTGCTGTTGGACGTAGTTTATTGCCTTACCCAGGACACGGATGTTGTTTATCGTCATACTCAGGACGGACAGGAGGAGGTGGAGGGCCATGACTGCCTACATTCTGAAGGGACAGCATGGCACATAAAGAAGATTGTTTGCAATTTCACAGATTAAAGGCAATAAATGATGAAAAAGCGTCCAGAGTCAACCAATCTGAAGGGTGCTATGTTCCATGAGCACATTGCCAGACCTCACATCTCTTAGTAGACCTGGCAGAAATTGGTACAACTTGGCTAGGATGTTCAACTAAACCTGCCATATTTGTCCAACCTTGCAACTTTTCGATTGCCACTTATTTTGATCTCTACAAGAGTCTCTTAATCTGAAGAACTTCAATTCTGTAGAAACCTGTAAAAACCACTTCATCATCCAGAATGATGCCAAGTTCTGGGAGGATGGAATCATGAAACTGCCTCAAAGATAGCAAAAGGTACTGGAATAAAATGGCACATGTATGGTTGAATAACTCTATACAAATATGTAAATATTATCTTTGAAATGCACTAAATAAATAAATAAACACTACAAACTTTTGTTCTCGCCTGATAATTTTGTAAAATATCAAAATGTTAAATACTGCTATGATATTTTTGATAACATGGGTAAGTTAGAGTATAAATACTAAAAGTTTATTTAATTTTTTATATGCATATTTTTCTCAATGCTGAAATTCTTTGCTATTTCTTTGAATCTGAAAATTTGGTGCCTTGGCAATGCAAGCAAAGTGTTCACATCAAAGTTCAGTCTAAACAAATCTGCTTTGACTGATCCACAGGGAGTTTGAAAATGAACATAGAATATCAATATTGGATTTCTGTATTGGAACTGTGTTTATCCAAATGACAGAAAAGTAAAATGATTCGCTTCTCACTAATTTAAGTGCATTCATTTTTAAAGGCCTTGAAAAATAATTATTTGATCACAAAAGAAAATGGGGAAGCTGCTTTTCTATAAAGTGAAGCTAAACATTAGTTGTTTGCCTTTATTGTGTAAGGGTATTTGTGGCAGTTTGTGTGGGAGAGAAAAATCAGTGTGGTGTAGGTATGTGCTGGATGAAAAGGATGGTGGGGAGGATTTATTTATTTATTCTTAAGTGTGTGCAAGAAGAAAGAAAATGGTATAAAAGCTGAGAAAACTAGAATCTCAGAGAAAAATCTTCCAGGCAATATAAAAGAAAGTTCCAGAAATGGTAAAAATGTTTCCGGAATTGAAAAAGTGCTCCATTAACTTTATCTTGGAGAATTCCAAGGATAGTTTTTTTTGTATTTTTTTTAAAAGAAAAAAAAAAGCACCTATTAACTAATAGTAAAAGATTGAGAAACTGTCATATTTTATTATGCAAGTTAATATTTTCACAGCAAGATTTAATATTAACCAAGGCTGATCTGTACTACCTCCGAACCTCTCTAACCAGGTGGGGTTTGTTGATCAAACCTGATTTGGGGTCCTAGGCAGTGCTTTGTGACACTTGCTATCAATACTTCCTTTTTCTACCTACTTTCATATATGTTACAAATTAAACTAAGAACAACTGACTGTATTCTTCGATTTTGACGTCATGCTGTTTTGTTTTTGTTTTTTTTGTTGTGTCCGAAACCATGAATTGGTTTTGCTCATGTTAAGTCTTGAAAAAACAAAATTATGTAACATTCACTATTTTTTTTATCCATAATGTTAAATGTATTAAATTATTTAACTTTTTCAACAAGAAAAATCTCAAGTTGATGTTAAAAATTGCCATTTTTGATTTATTTAAAATATAATGATATATTATGACATGTCTCTAATTTGTATTTAGATACATTGTATTTATTTTCAATTTTTCTAGTTGAATTGTTCACCTATATTGCATATAATCCATATTGTACATAATTAGGTTACAGGAAAAAATTTGTAATTTATATGAATACTACTTTATGAAAATTGAGAATGTGGGAGGCATAGATTGGGGTGGGTGGGTGTTCAGAAGACCATTGCATCTGTCCTGATGTTAACTGACTGATGAAGAATTTTCAAGATTTATTTATATGAACAATACATCTTGTAAGTTTCAGCTTATAATATTTCTCCTTACTACAAATATTAAAATATTGATAACTGTTCAGGGTGACAAATAATGCCCATTCCCTTTGTGTTCATTTGATAAGGAGCAAAGTTCCACTTAGACAACTTCTTCCCCAGAACTATTACTTTATGGAACAAACAGCAGAAAGGATGTTTTCTTGATAATTACAATCTTGGTGTCTTCAAATCTAGGATCAACTGATATCTATCTGACATGTTTTCATAATATGCACTTATTACTTCCTTCTGCCCCCACTCCTTTACAACAATCTCACTCAGTAACCCTTTACATTGAGTGGCCCATGAATTGGAGGAACTAAGTAAAAATAAAAACTATTGTCTGAATTTTTAGGATGAGGAGTTATCATTATTGACATGCAGACTGTTGTCCTCATCTTTGTTGTAATTACTTTTCAGCCATTGTTCCCTCTGGCCTTCATCATGTGCTTGTGATTCCATGAGGTTATTGTCCAATGGTTAGTGGATTAAAGCACTGATTTATGAATTTGGTAACAAAGTAATTGTGAGTTCAATCCCTGGGTGTGGCAGTTTGTACTTGGACTCATTGGAAACAGGGAGCAATAACTAAGCAGTAGGAAAATTTTGTTAGAAAAAAGAACCGGAATTTTATGTAATATCAGTCATCATTAGTGGCAGAGAATGCTAGACAATTTCCTCACAGATGAAGAAGACTGGAGGCAACAGAAATGTGATTCTACAGAAGGATGATGAGAATAGCAAGGACTGAATATGTGATTAACAACAAAGTTTTAAGGAAAATGGAAACAGAAAAGTACACTTATACTTCAAGTCAGAAAGTGAATTGAAATTTCTAGGGTACATAATGAGGGATGAGGGCTTGGAGAATTTGACACTTACAAGATATACCGAATGCAAGAGGGACAGAGGAAAGCAGTGATTAACCTAGCTAATGAGCTTGTATAGATGGTTGCCAGAATGGGTATTAGAAGAGACAGATCAAGGCTAAAAAGGATAGGAAGTTGTGGTGAACCATGATTACTCATATACTGAAGGGTCATGGCACATAGAAGAAGACTAAGAATAAGATGAGATATCTCTAGACATGGACAGCAAAATGAATGTAACCTACATTTGGAGATTAAAGGCCTCAGCTTGAAATTCCTTGATAGGCTTTTTTCTCTCTGTCTAATTATATATATATATATAATTTTGTGGGCCATCAGGAACCTCTTCTCACCACTGTCAAATGGAGAAAAATGGAGTGGTTAGGACACATTACAAGGTATGACAGCCTTTTCAAGACCATTATTAAGGCACTGTTGAAGGTGGATGTAGGAGAGGACGCCAACATAAAAACTGGTTGGACAATGTCAAATAATGGACAGGTAGGACTATACCAGAATTACTGATGGCTGCCATTGATAGACCATTGTGGAGGAGATTTAGTGTGGCTTCTGCATTTGAATCCCCTCTACGATTACAAAAGTCAAGGGGATGATGGTGTGTGTGTGTGTGTGTGTTACTGAGAGAAAGAAATTATTTTGAAAGCTAACAATAATTTTGAAAAGATATAATTCTTTCTTTTTTCTTATAGACAAGTAATTATTCTAATTTTAAGAAAATTAAATTTTTTATTTTTTTATTTAAAAAACAACAAAATGGTATCGGATTTTTTCATATACGTGCACTATATATAATGGCCTTAATAGATGTCTTTGACTCATATTCCTTAACAGTTGAGTAATGTATGTATTTCACTAGCTTTTCCATTTTTGGTAAGAATTTGTTTTAAAAGACAATAGAATATATCAAAGGGAAGAAAACTTTGCATTTCATGCTATTAGTATTATTGAGATGGAAGAAAAGTTCTTTATGTTGTGTTTGAATTGTGAAGAAAAAAAAATATTGAAGCCAAATATATTAGGAAATAAATTGTAATTAGGTACCAAGAGAATTATCTTCATTTTTATTGATCCATTTGTGCGCAAACTACACTAATAAATGAAGTTGTAATTCTTCAAGCTTTTCAGAAAGAATTTTAAATGTCTTTTATATTTGCTTTCTCATTGTTCAAATGTCAATGAGATTTTTCTACTGAATAGTGATATGTTATATTTGCCTACCATTTTCTACTGATTCCTTCAGTTGTGCATATCTTTCTCTTCTATTTTAAAAAGCAATAGATATAGATAGACAGGCCTTGCATGCTATATTACCAGTTTAGTAAAATTAATCTTCATTTGGTGCTCAACTACTGAGGCCTTGTACCAGACTAAGTCAAGTTTAGTAAATAATTATTTTAGTTTTAGTGTTACCTAAAATAATTATTTTAGGTAGTGTAATGGATATCAGCAGGGAAAGTGAAATTGGAGAGTTGAGTTTATAGTGGACCGTGCAGTGTGTGAATGTGTGAAAAGAAGATGAGTTATCTCTAGGTTAAGGCTTCCGCTGGCCGGTCCAGCTACATAAGAATGTTGGACTTTAATGGAGTCCAAACAAACAAACAAGACCGATATATATGTACAAAACAAATATATATTAATACGTGAATTACAAATAGATTAAAACACGAGTTACAATACATTGAAGACATGAATAAAATGTTACAGTGTCTGTATGGAAAGTTGTGTATGTGTTGTTTTTAGTTGAATGTCCGTACGGGGTGAATTTTGTCTTAGCGTGTTCCCAGAATATGGGAAACGCTGGTTGTGTATAAGAGTTCACATATTGGAAATTTTTAGAGAAAGTTTTTTGTACCTCGCCCCACGTGTGAGGTTTCGGCCCACGGCCGAAATTGACATAGTTGCTCACACGTGCGCGTGAGCAGAGAAAAAGAGAGCTAGAGGCGAAAGGTCAACCAGTATTTATACTCCCGGGAGAGAGAGACCCCTGGTGAAGGGTTAAGGAAATGAAGGGGAGCTAACTGCGACAAGTTCAAGTTCTGAATTAGTCTGTTATGTTCACTTTCATATAAATGCTTTTAGAAAAGCATGACTGTCTCTTCTTCCTCCAGCTATGGATTAAATGTTGAGTAACAGTAAATCTAAGCAAAGGAAAACTGAACACCAAATCATGGAGGAAGTTACAGGAAACCACTCTACTATCAAGAAGTTTAGGTACTTCACAAATAATAGGAGTTTGGAGAATCTTAATCCCTTACTGTATTTTCTTGTGTATAATACAACTGTTTCTGAAGCTAAAACCAGGGAACAAATTACATCCTTGAGTATAATATGACCCCATAGTACAGCCATCCCTATAGAAATTCTTTTTGAAAAATCGTACTATATTATCCATTAAAATCTCGGTGTTGTATCCACAAAAATTATTGTAATATTTTAAAATTATAAGTGTACACTATTTATATAGTAATATAATTATGTCAGGGTTGTATTTAGTATCACTTTATTTATTCTTGAATCATTTGATGTTTTCAAATTGAACACTTAGTGTCGACAGAGTAATATGTAAGAACAACCTCACAGCATGGGAATGATTGCCCCATTTTACAAGTGGAAAAAAACTAAAAAAAACAAATATACAATTTATACAATAGTTAGGTCTTTGTTTTAACATTAATGTTATCAAAACCTGACAGAACTTGTGTATTCCCTTTATTAATGTTTTTAATCAATTTCTTTGAATTTCCTGCCTTTGAGGCAAAAGATGTTCAATTACTCTGATTCCCAAAGAACAAATATGGCTGAAATATGAAATATCTTTTGTAAACAATTTTTATCAGCACCTGCCTACTTTGTGTTTTATTATCTATTAGCTTAGAAGCCACCTTTCAGGCAGACTTTAGGCTTGCTGCTGTGGGGGGCTTCTGGGCCTTCAGCATTTTACATTCAGTGTCCTATGTATGTAAAAGAATTTAGAAATAATAAAATTATTTTATCTTTACTCAGCTTAATTCAGCATAATCTTTCTTTGTATACACAACCAATCTCTGTAGTTTTACATTTATTTTTTGCACAATTTTTTTTTTTTAATCACCATTCTTTATGATCCCTTCATGTAAAGTCACTCTTAAGACATTAGGGAACCTGAACTATGTAATATTTTGAATACATCACAGTATGTGTGCTAGAAAAAGAAAAAAACATGAGCAACGTGCTCTACTTGAGTTTTAATTATGGTTTAATTAGACAATATCAATTGCAATTGTGACAAAAAGACATTAAATCTTTAATAAGAATTATCTTTTAAACCTTTCACTCTGTTTGATATTTAACTTTAAATGAGTTATTTATTTAATTTTTAATCACATGTAACTATGGTAGTTACTTCAGGTTGTTGATGATTTGCTGAGATCAAAAAACAGATGGACACACGTACATTGTACTTTGGTTATATAGAAGATAGAAAATTGTTCTGAGTGTATTTGCACTCTTGATGTTTCAAATAAGAAGTTTTTAAGCGGAGAAAAAATCTCTGAAAATGTGTACTTGTGTATAATATAACCATCCCCTTTCTTGCTTTTAATTTTCATTCAAAATCTCTTATTATGCACAATACACTGCAGTACTTCTTGAAGCAACATGGAATATAAAAAAATCCATTTAAAGAACATCACCATGATACAAACCAGTTCAGCAGATCAGTTTGTGGGTAGAATGAATTATTTTCACTGGGTAAGATTGTAGTCTTGTGGTAAATGAAGTTAAACTTTGGAAATAAAAATAAAAGGCACCTCATGTAGCAGAATCTGATATTACTTCTTAGCTTTTTTATTTTTTTATTTATTTTGTTTTTTTTTAATCATTTCACACCAATCAAAGCAATCTGGTACTGTGCTTAAATTAAAAAAGTTTAGGTAATATTGCAGATTCTTTTTTGTAATTTATCAAGAATCTCTAAATATATAGAAGGAACACCAGACCAGATGTGGCAGTAATATTCAAAGCAAGGATGAATCATTTCTTTTAATAATTTTGTTTGTTAAATTCAACAGAAATGGCAAGACACATGTAATTACAACAATGTGTGTGTGTGTGTGTGTAAGACAACATGAAAACATCTTTTATATTTATATACACTTTATCTCTGATATTGAACACTTTAACTCATAAATATAGCATACCTTAAAACTATATTTTTACCATATTTTTATATATATATATATATATATATATATATGTGTGTGAATATAGGTAACTACACTCATCTGGGAAAAACGTGTATATATATATATATATATATATATATCAGTCAGTTAGGTGCTATACATGACTGACAAGGTAGATTTGTTGCCACTTTTTTCTGTGACCAGTTACCATCCAAGGCTATAGAACCCAGTCTGTCCCGCTATTTACCCATAGCTGGGGGTGGGAGAAGAGGATTCATACCTTTCCCAAGAGTATTAGCATATAAGTGAATGTAATGGATTTGACTGGAATTCGAACTCAGCTCTCCGATTCCTCAATCCAAGCCGCTATCCATTACTCCACCATGCCTCCTCTTCCATTACTCCACTGTGCCTCCTCTATAATTATATATATATATATATATATATATATATATATATATATATATATATATATATATATATATATATATATATATATATATATATATATATATATATATATATATATATATATATATATATATAGAGAGAGAGAGAGAGAGAGAGAGACACACACACAAACAAGTGTGGAACAAATTCTTAAAATAATGTGTTTTTTTTTATTTCCACTGAAAGGAATTATTTTGCTGAAATGTAAACAAAGAAACCTATACTTGTTGGGGGTGGGTAAAACAGACAAAAAGTGGAAATGACATATTTACTTTAAATAAGAAATGCAAACATGATCTTTTGGAAGTTAGTGAAAACAAAATCTGCTTTCAGTGGAAAAGAAAACAATTGCAGAAAGTGTTTTTCTTTCTCTTCAATTTTTACATTGCTATCTTATCTGGAAATACAAGACAAAATATAAAACATTTTTTTAATCAAAACACCATTAAGGTGCAAGAGATTACTGGAAGTGAAAGGGAAGGAAAAGACTTTAGAAGGAACTGGAAACCCAATAATAGTATAAATTTCAGATTTTAGGCAAAGACATTAGAAGTATAGAGTTTAGGTAGCAGAATCCTAAACTAAAAATAAGGGATAAACCTCTATTCCTGTTCAAAAGACCTGGAATGAGTATGAACTGGACGATATAAACAAAATAAATAGCATTTTATTTATAATCATTTTTACTCATACCAATACATTGACTTTTTTTAAAAATTAACCATAAACTAATTTCTGTTTTTCTATTGGCATTTGGAGATGGTTCAAGAAATGGTTCTACAGATATTTACAAAGCATATTTTTCTATGGTATAAGGCAGGGACATCCAAAATGTGGGCTGAACTGTGGCCCACTTAATATTTTCATATGGCCCACTGCACCCTAAAATCTTTAGGTATATTTTCATTTACTTTAGTAATGCATATCAAGAAAATTATTCTCAGATTGTGCTAGTAGGTTCACTTCCCCATTGTGCTAAAAGGGGAAGGAGGCAAAGGCCTTTGCCAAGACACACCAGCTGAGCCAGAGCTAGATAAAAATTATTTAGCTTCTCTAGAAAACTGTTAAGCATTCTTTTCATGTATAAAAAACATTAAAACTGCTGAAAGAAATCGGTTGAGTGATTCCCATTTAATTAACATTCTTAGAATAAAGACGAGTACAATAAAAGAACAGTGGAATAATGGATAGCGGCTGGGATTGAGGAATCGGAGAGCCAAGTTTGAATTCCAGTCAAGTCCATTACATTCGCTTACGTGCTAAGAACCTTGGGAAAAGTATGAATCCTCTTCTTGTCCCCTCAGCTATGGGTAAATAGCAAGACAGTCCAGCTCTATATCCTAGGATGGAAACTGGTATACCGTAGAAAGAAATGGCAACCTACTACAGGAAAAAATCTGCCTTGTCAGCCATGTATCTTTCGATACATGATCACCTAAGCATGTATCACGCATGGTACATAACTGACTGACCATAAATGCAGATATTGACAATATTATAAAAAGAAAGCAATATAAAAAATCACATTGAATTTATTTTATTTTGTGTATGTATAATTTCTTTTTTTTTTCATTTTACTGTCAATGATACAGTATGTTTTGTATAATATATATTAAAATTTGATGCTCACAATGTTTTAACTTTTTAAAAGCATATTTATATAAAGTACTTTTGTGGCCCAGTCAATATACCTAAATTTCTAAATTACCCTATTAATTAAAAAGGTTGGGCAGCCATAGTATAAGGCAAAAGGTTTTACCTGGACCCATCTCTAACCCCTTTTAGGCTCTTTAAGTTAGTTTGGAGAAATTCAATTTAAAATTTATCATTCTTCATCCTATTTAGATTTAATTCTGATCTCTTCTATTTACTAATGGATGTTGACATTGAAAAGAAAAACAATTAAAAACAGGATAAAACACTAGTCAAAAATTAATGGTTGACATCTCATAATAATAAAAGCTTGGGAAAATATTGCTACTAATGCTATGAGTTTTTAATAAAGCAAGGGAAATTAACAAAATAAATACTAGTCAAAAATGAATAATAGTTCATAATATTTAATCTAATAAAATTTTCAGGATAATATTACTACTTCTAATACCATAAGTGTCAATAAAGCAATTGAAATAAGATGAAAGAAATAACAGTAAAAAATAATGATTGATATTGATCATGTAATATAAATTCAAGAAGATATTACTATTACTAAAATATTACTAATACCAGTGGAAATAAATCAACTGATATGAAGATGAAAGAAATCCTAGTCAAAAATGAATAATGCTTGACAATGTTCAATCTAATAAAAATTCAAGATAATATTACTACTATTAATACTTGTGGAAATAAAGCAACTGAAATTAAGATTAAAGAAATACTAGTTTTTTTTTTATACTAATGCTCAACCCATACAAGAGCCACAAAGCAGCAGTTCTTGAGAAGAGGCTGTCCAAGTAGAACTTAGTTTTTATTGATGGAATACAAGAGGAATGAGAAGGATTCATCCGTGTGTATGTGGTATGGTGGGCCCCAGCTGCAAAAGTCAGGGTGGGTGGAATAAAGCAGCTCCAGCCCAGATATGGCAACAATACTCCATTTTGGGTCTGAGCTGGCTTTTATAAAGATAGAGTATAGCAGGGGTGGAGGCAGTTAGACTTGCTGGATCAGTACAATGAACCAACTATTTTTCCAGCATATTTAAAAATAAATGTCAATTTATCCATTTTCTACTCTGCCAAAGTTCTTTATGTAAAAGCAAACTTTTTGATGGTTTCTTTGATTTAAAAAAAAAAAAATAAATAAATAAAGGGTTCCTGACAGGCACTTTATGCATGGTTACATTGTAGTGTATTTAATAAAGAACAAAATAATCAAATAGAAAGAAAACTGTTTTTTGCCTTTAGTAATTGTAATGAACTACCTCAGAGAGCAAAGACGCTTAGGGTTGCATGCAATTTTTGTAACAATTGAGAACAATGATTCCTTACCTCATGATTGTGGGTGACCCTTGATGTGAGAGAAAAAGGTGAAGGTGCCTTGCTTTTGAAGCAGGTTTCCTGTGCTGATTGGCTGGTTCTTTAACCAATTGGTAGCAACCAGTGACAATAAAAATCCCAAAAGGTGAGAATGGGGAGAATTTATCTTGGAGACAATTGTCCTGTTGCTATGTTGTCCAGAGTGCTGAAGTATAGTGAGGATTTGTGACTGACTTTTTTTTTCTACACTAACTTATTAATTATGAAAACTGTCCAAATTTGGGTTTGAGAAATTCAGTGATTGATACTAAAGGGTGAAAATCACAAAATTAAATTAACCTCCAAATCAAAAATATAAACTACGATGTGTTTTGAAGCCATACTTCTGTTTACTGATAGATGGAACTGTCATCGTCTATGGAAAACATGACACTGAAATGTGCATTGGAATAGCAAAAGATGCCTTCTGAGAGCTAAACAAAGTATTAAGTGACAGGGAATTTTCCTTAGAAACAAAGAAAAGAGTGCTGAACTGTTATGTAATATCAATCCTCTTATGTAGTGAATACTGCACAATTTCCTCACAGATAAAGAAAAAACTTAACAGTGATGTGGTTCTATAGAAAAATACCATAGACAGAGCACATGAACAATGAGGAATATTTAAGGAAAACCAACAAAAAGGATATTTACACTTACAATCAGAAAGAGAGAGTTGAAGTTTCTGGGATACAATGAGGAAAGAAAGTTTGGAGAATTTGACACTCACAGGACATACTGAAGACAAAAGGAGCAGAAAGAATCAATGAGTAACCTATTTAACAAGGAAGTGTGAATGGGTGGTAGAACAGGGAATGAGAGGAATAGTAAAAAGACAAACGTTTTTACAAGCTATAAAAAATAGGTAGTTGTGGAGAGCAATGATCACCCACTTGAAAGGACATGGTATATACATACAGACTGAGATTCAAAATAACACTGGAGTAAATGTAGAAAATAGCATCATAATCAAAATGTATGTTTGTAACTAAGCATAAAGGAATTATTAATAAATAAAAACTATAAATTTGGTTTTGAAACTGGCAATGAAACCATTAAATATTTGGCAATCTTTAAACATTGCACCTAAAAAAAACCTGTGTCAAAAGGACTGTTTTTCCCTTGACACCACTATTATTTTAACTACATTCACTACTTGGCAATATTTGTTTTTAAAAAGTGATGATTAGAATTATAATAAAATTTAACATGATGAAAGTGAATTTATAAATCTTTTTTTTCTTGAGAATTTACAACGAAAATATTAAATACTATTATTAGATTGTTAATTTGCAAGAATAATTTTATATTTACAACATTCTAAAAACTAATACCATATTTATTATTTCCCAGTTTATAAAGAAATGATATATTCATAAATGTATAAGCATTTACTAAATTATAAAAATAAGTAAAACAGCTATAAGGAAATCATTATATACCATTTTATAACATTTGAGTCAATTGGCAATTAGCCAATGTTTTGCCAACCATTCCTATAAACAATAGTGCTTTTATGTTTGTTATCAATTCTCAGGAACAAAGAAAATGTATAAATTCACTTTCATATTTTTAGGTTTTATTTAAAAATTCTAATCATCACTTTTTAAAACAAACATTGCCAAGGTAGTTAAAAGAGACTCTTTCTGACATACTATTATTTTTTTAAAGATTACTGAATATTTTTCATAAATTTAATATTTAATATTCAGTTATCTAAAAGTCTAAATAGCCTTTTATTTACTGGTTTACCCATGATGAAAAATAACAACATATTTCAAGTCCTTGTCATTATTACATTTTTACATATGCCTTACACACCCAGCATTGCTTAAGAATTTGTCTAAACAAAGATAAATATTTTATTTGTACCAATTATTAAAATAACCAAAGGAAGTAACTAAATAATTTACTATCTTAGGTTGATTTACCCCATTCCCACTATACAGTGTAACATGAAAAATATAAATAAATACATAATGCTATATAGGGTTGATGATGGATTCTTCCATCAATTTCAATTTATAATGGCTTAACAGTTCACTTTAGAACTGAACTGTTAGTCTAGCCATACAGATGATTTGGTTATAGTGGTGAAAGCTTGTGTAGAACCAGCTTCTTCTTTATATGATGTGTCCCTTCAGGATGTAGGCGATTATGGCTCTCCACAGTTTCCTATTTTTGTAGCACTTAATAAATTTTGTCTTTTTGTTATTTTTCCAAAACCCTGTTCTGCCAGCTATGTACTCAAGCTCACTAAGTATGTGTTTTCTGTTCTTCTTGCTGTTAATCTGTTCTGTGAGTATCAGATTTTCCAAGCCCACTTTCCTCATTATGTGCCCTAGAAATTTCAACTCTCTTCTTAATGTTAAGTTTCTTTTTTATCTAAAACTTTATTTTTGCTCACATATTGAGTCTATGGCATCCTCAGCATCCTTCTGTAGAACCACATTTCTGTTGCTTCAAATCTCTTCATTTTTGAGGAGATTGTTCAGCATTCACTGCCATATAGGAGGATAGATATCACATAACAGTACAGTACACTTTTTTTCATAAGAACTGATGACAGAAATGGTGCATAGTATAACACAAAGTCTTCAAACCTCTCTGCAAAACTTTGAATTCAGAGTTTCCTTTCTGCTAGACAGGAAGGTGGACATTTCCAATTAAGTGAATAAAAAACAAATGAGCAGAATTCAAATTCTGTTAACCAATTTCACTTACCACACTGTGCACAAATCATATAAATGCACATACAATTTCCAGCTTGTGTGCTTGGCACTCTCAGAATCTCTCTTTACCTCATTGCTTCATAAACATCATTACACACTTTGCTAGTGTTATAACAAGTACACTGTCATCTAACATTGACAGTGCAAATGAGATAACTATGCATTGATAGTTTTCCAGATATTTTCAGATTTGGATTTTAATGCATTACATCATTCTCTCAAGATTTTTGTTCTTCTGTCTATAATTCTGAGATGATGTATTGTAACTATTTACATAGTTCAGACTGTTGTCTTCATCTTTGTCACATTCACAACATTTCAGCTGTTGTACACTCCGGTTTTCTTAAAATTATATTTTCTTTGACTATTCTGGGTTTGGTTTGAAATTCAATCTATATGTTTGCATTTCTGAAGATTGCTTCACTGATGTTTGTGTACAAAATTTGATTTTCTTTGAATGGTGCTGGCTTTCTTCTGTGGCTTTTAGTCCCACTTGAGTGCAGCTAATTCTTTTGTTGGTTTTAGACAAGACAACATTGTAACTAGTATGACCAATATGGAACACACTGGATAAGTCAATATGGCTATTTGTAGCAGTGGGTAATGAAGAGTACTCCATCCTTAAATTGTATGAATGTGCCAATTACAAGAAAGAAGTAGATGTCCACTGGAGACTTGCCCACAAGTATGTCTGGAGTCTTACGGCATAAACTCAAACTGAATTGGTTGACACCTATTCTGGGTTCAGCTCAAAATTTAAATAAATATCACCTGAATAAGGCTGGAGTGTACAATGGCCAAAATATTGTGAATGTCACAATAAAGATGAGGACAACAATTTGAACAAATACAGCTTTTCCTTACTAAATCTTTGCATTTTGTCTTTGATGAAGTTCCTGAAAAAGCAACATATATTGCAAAAATAAGTTTTCCTATTTGTCAGTTCATTTTTATATATATATATATATATATATATATATATAATGAATTTTTCCATTGTCTTGAACATATGATGTATCAGCAGCATGTCTTGCATTTGATGCCCTACTTATGTTTGTGCCTTTAATGACTTTTAACACCAGCTTTAAACTTATACAACATTCCGCACATAGGACAAAGAACAACACCATTTGTGAAGGCTGTAAGAATGTTAGGGCAATGTTTAGTCTTCTGCCTTATAATATGTAGATGTTCAGTGTGCCACCTCTCAAAAATTATAATGCCTTTTATACACATATTCCTCCATTTGACAGGATCTCAAGACATTTTCTCAAAGGATGACAGAAATCAGGATTAAAATTATTAATAAAGGTTTTTTTAAACATTTGAATATTTTTGACTGTCACATTCATTGTCAAGAATTGTGTGATCAGTATGTTATGACAGAGAGTCTGGGAAACACACACACACACACATGTATATTTTTTTTATTGAAATTGGAGTAGATCTGAGTAGTAAAATTAGATCAGAGCATTTTGATTTATTGATGGGAAATCTGATCTAGGGCAAGAGTTGTACCCATTGGATTTGGGTCATTAGAAGACAATGCAAATGTTTGAAATAATTTTAATTTTAATTTTATTAAAAATTTTAAGTTTTTATTAAAACTTGGAATAGAGCTGAGTAAGCAAGAAGGACCTTTAGAATTCACATGATTTTGGTTGAAGCAGCCAGAACCTTGTGATGATCATGTGTAAGGTGGTGGGGCCAAGAAATCTTATCCCTCTTTCACAAGAGTCATATATCGTTCTGAGACGATTTAACAACAAGTTAATCACAACCCACTCTCTGTCTAGAATCCAGTGTATGCGGTTTTACGTCAAATACTTTTTTTTTCTGTAACCCGTTTCTTTTCTATACTATTCTTTTCTGCTATATAAAAGACATTAACAATTCAACCATTGAATAGTTGCATTCTAAATTTCTTAGCACAAACTCTCCAGCTGTGTCTATATCTTCAGTCGGCCATGAATGGATGAACATCACTTTTGCTTTCTGGATCAAACCAAACACAACGTGGACAGGAAGCAGAATTAAACCAGTGGACAGGTCGAATGATCTGCGGATGCTCAGGGGACCTATAGCCAATCCCTTAAGTTCGGTTAGGACCGAGTAGATGCCTCAACCCAGAGAGTAAGACGTCAGAGGTTGAGAGGCTGGGGCGAAAGTGTTAGAATGTTAAGCAAGATGTATTTGACAAAATTAAAGTCTGTTAAATGTGATATCATCTCCAGTGGTCAAATGGAAAGGCATGAAATGAGAATTTATACATGCCTTTTACTTTTTATAATGTACACACTTCAATATACAATTTCCTATGGAGAAAATTTTTGTTTATTTTTTGTATTAAGTCTTATATAATATTTTGGTGTAGTACACAGGTGCTTACAGGGAGTGAAAGTGAGAGAAAAGACTGAATGTAGGATTGAGGAAAGGACAGCAGATGAATGTGATTCAAGAAGATAGAAGATGGCAATTGATGTTGCATTTAAATTTTTGATGATTGTAGTTATCAAGGAAGCATGTAAATGGAAGGGAGTTTCACAGGTGGGAAGTGTAAGAAAAGAAACTGTTGTAGCTATTTCAACAGCAAACAGGTGGGACCTTGATGCCAATCCAATAGCACGCTTAAATACATGTTGTTGGGACACCAGGGGAAAAAAGCTTATTGGAACCGTTGCCATGAAAATATTTGTAGAAAAGATAGAGGGAAGCCACATCATATCAGTGAGAAAGTGACTGAAGTCAAGATACCAAGTCATGATCGATTACATTACAGATCCTTCTTTGGATTTTGTTAAGAACCTCGAGATGAATAGCGGTAGCACCAGACTACCTGTTAAATACTCAATAGTCTGGCTTTGATTTGGGTTTCGTACCAACTTACAGAAAGGAAGAGGTTATTAAAATTTGGGGAATCTTTATTTTCAGGAAGAATTGAAACCCTGACAGGTTGTCTAGCAAACATCATACCAACTGTTCCAACAGGCCTCGGTGATGAAGAGATAGCAAATCAGACTCGTGCTGATGAGTCCCAAATATAGGATGAAACAGCCGTCCAGTGCTTTCTGCATTCTGTTGAGGTTTCAGACTCGATGAATTACTTAAATATAATTATCAAATCCTCCTAATAATTTCTATCATGTGTATATCATTGCTTGAACTGGCTGCTAATGCTCTAGAGTGAGCGGCTTGGTGATAGTAGCCGTGGCTCCAGGGAGCACAGTCCTATGGTTAGAGAGAATCTCAGACTTCCACCACAGAATATGTGAGCAAGCAGCGGTATATTGAGTCTGATTTGCTATCTCTTTGTCACTGAGGCCTATTGGAACAGTTGGTATGATGTTTGCTTGACAACCTAACTGTCAGGGTTTCAATTCTCGGTAGTGGATGCGCACTGCTGATGAGTCCCAAATATAGGACGAAAGGGCCGTCCAGTGCTGTCTGCATTCTGTTGAGGTTTCAAACTTGATGAATTACTTAAATATAATTATCAAATCCTCCTAATAATTTCTAACATATATATATATATATATATACACACACACACATATATACACACACACATATATATACACACACATATATATACATACACATACATATATATATATACACACACGCATATATATATATATATATATATATATATATATATATATATATATATATACACGCATGCATATATATATATACTCACACACACACACACACACAACTGTAATTGACATTTTGGAGTTGAATAAAATGAAATGTTACATGTGAAACATTAAGTCCCATGTTTTCATTAAAATGTTCAGTGATATCATTACATTGGTCTAATATTTTGGGCACAGATAAAGTTTGTAATAATATATATGAATCTGTTGTAGAGAAACACTTTAAACAGACTATTAGTTCAGTCTTTCCTTATAAGGGATCAGTTCCATCATGTAATATGTGCCCCATTTCACGTGATTGTTCTTTATAGTTTTGCTCATAGTTGCTGAATGACAGATGGTACCTGATACACATGTCCCTCCTTACCAGGCAAAGAATTAATTCCAATAGACTTAACCCTTTCATGCTGTTATCTTTTATAATAATATTGTTGAGGATCATAAATTTTCTTTGGATTGATAGTGGAGTATTTTCCATTGCCTTCTCTACAGTGATTTTATTGAGACACCACCTCTAGTGAGATGGCTATTGACTTATCAATAGTTCTTCCCCACTTTGATAAGTCTTTTTCATCCTACAGTGTTGCTAACCACTCATCTCACTCACAGTAAATTGGAATGGGGTGCTGGTTTAGATGTTGACCATCCAACAATATGTTTCATGTATGTTTCAACTTGGTTAAAGTTCTAAACAATATATTTTTTTTCATAATTCAAAAACTTCTTACCTTGACTGGAATTAATAGTGAGTTAGCAAAAAAAAAAATACTTCCTCATTATTATGATTTAAAGAATTAAAAAATTTCATGGCTTATATCAGAAATTTTAACAGTTTATATTTTTAATCTGCTGGTGTATGGTGGGTGGGTTGATTTAGGGAAGGTGGTGATATTGACAAATATAAATTTATGAGAAAACATCACAGTACCAAGTAAACCCCAAAGGATATGTAAGATGTGATTGTGGCTATATGCTGGAAGCCCTAAGTAGATCCATTTTCATAGCACTGCCTAAGTCAGGTGCAAATGAATGTGAACTCCATCAGACAATCAGCCTCATGAGCCACACAACAAAAGTTATCATATGAATTCTGATGAATAGAGTGCACAGCAGAATTAGACCTGAAATAGGACACAAAAACAGTGCAGTTTCATTAAAGACAATAGAACAAGGAATACAATATTTATGCTCAATGATATCAGAAAGACCAATGCAAAGGAGATGTGGAACAAAGATGGAAATAGGCACCAAGTCAGTCAATCATTAAATGCCAAAAAAATGTATTGTGACTTGGAGGATCCATGTATCCTTCTGGTTAATAAATTAATCTTTTGAAAATAAATATTTAACATTTTTTTGACAAATAGGTTGCATTCCTACCAACAATAAAAAAAAACATGCTTCATCATCTCTATAAAGAGGATATAAGAAAAGTCACTAGACCAAACAAGCCATTAAGGGGCAGTGGCAACAGATAGAAACTGTTCATGATGTATACAGCTTCCAAGATTCTCTTACTCATTCACCCATCTTCCTCACCAAGCTACGTGACACTTACACTTTCTTCCATGTCTCTTTTTTCATACATACATGTAGAGAAATCACATTTCTTTTCATATTAACAAACAGCAATAAACAAGGCTTGTAAAACCATAAAAATATTTTAAGTTTTTTAAATATAAAAATATTTTTTACCTTTTTCTTTGTGGGTTGATTCAATTATGCAACAGATATATACCTATGTTTAATGTATTATTCAGAATCATTTCATAAAGTGCATCACAAAGAACTGTTTGAACTGCTAGTTAAGCTTGTTTTATTTGGGAAGGATGTTAAAATAATCCAGAACTTATACTGAGAGTATATGTATAAAAAATGAATTAGGTAAATATACAACTATAGAAAGGATCATAAGACAAAAATGAATCTTCTCACCAGACTTATTTAATCTTTACAGTGAAGCAATCCTAGGGTGATTAAAAGTTCTACCAGAATTTATTATTGGCAACCACAATATCGATAGTAGACATAGAAAGTAAACTATAGGCACTCCTACAAAAAATATTAAGGGAAAACAAGAAGAAAGGACTAAACACCAATTGTAAGAAGATGGAATGTGTGGTTGTCAACAAAAGGAACAGCCCAACATGCAAAATACAAATTGGAGATACCAAAATCAAGCAAGTACATAAATTTAAATATCTAGAAAGTGTTTTAATCTAGGACATAGAATATGGTACCAAAATCTGAAGGCATATTAGGGTAGGGAAAGATGACTTCTATAAATTACATAAAGTATTAAACAGGAAAAGTTTGTTAGAAACAAAGAAAAGAGAACTGGACTGATCCTAATTTATGACAGTGAATACCGGACAATTTTATCACAGATGATGAGACTTGAGGCAACAGAAATGTTGTTCTGCAGAAGGATGCTGATAATGCCATGAACTGAACACCATGGACACTGATTATAGAAGTAGTTTGCCATAGCATATCTGATTAGTTTCAGTCTTAAAAATGCCATTTTGATTAAAATAGAAAAAAAAGCATACCAAGGAGAAAATACATTGAAAGTGCACTGATCTCACAATTCTCTGCATTCAAATTTGGACTAGGTTCATATACAATATCACCCCATCATGGCAAAAATATTGGTAGCACAAAGCAACATACAAACTAGTAGAGGAAAAAATGAAAGATTGCTTTCGGTTGGACTAAATTTGAAATCCAACAGTATGGCGTCTGTATGAAAAAAAATATTTCTCTGGCTGGAACATCTTATAAGGATCTTTAGTAACTCTTCTCCATATTCCAACATACTTTTCTGTTGCATGAGTTTGCTTCTCCTTCCAGCTGGAGGGCACCTACGATAAAAGGCAAAATGCAGAGTTGACAAAGCATTTTCATTTTGTTTTATCTCCACTTTTATTTGGATATCATTCTGCATCTTACACCTAAATATAGTTTTCTAACACAGGAATTGCAACATATGTCTCAAAGATTTTGCTGGCTATGTCAAAAGTTAACCAAAGCTACAGCAATTCTTGCAAGTCAGTACCAATCCTTGCCTTTTAGCAGTGGATTACAGGACAACCTGATAAACAAATACCTTTGTTCCCAAAACTAATCACCTATCATTACAATTCTTGAATTTGTGACTTATTTGGTAGATATTTGTCCCAACGGAAATGCTATATAAGAAATTTTTCCCAGTAGTAGTGGTATATAAGATAACGTATCTAAAGAAAACTTAGGCTGGAACTGTGGGGATTACGCCATCTTGACTGCTAGGGCACCTACTAGGTGTTATCATATTCAGGACTATAAAAGAATGGATATAAACCCTCTCTTTCTCTTCTTGCTCAATCAGAAACTGGATGTGGTATGTAGCAGACATGTTCATTCTTCCATTCTGGAAAGACTTACTTGCCTAGCAAAATGACTACTTCATTTCAAACAAACCACGTGGACATCATACACATGTACACACACACACTGCAGTTAATTTTGTTTCTTTTTTTTAAGCTAGCTATATACATGTAAATATAATTTTCTTTCTCTTCTTTTGTTGTTCTTTATATAAATATGTATAAAATTCCTCCACATGTTGAAATTTGTATATTTGGAAAATGTATTTATTTAATCCAAACGTCTTTATCCTCATCAGCAACAAGTCATAACTCCTCCCCTTATAAACTGGTGACCAACCACAATCTTGTCCATTACAATCATGGTGCACTCTTTTGAACCTCAAATTATTGATATTCCAGTCCTTTGCACTGCCTTCGTAAAAACAGATTGGCATACATTTATTTTTCTTTTTTATCACAAACATTTTGTTTTTGCCGTTTTACTTTGGTTTTTAAATGAAAGACAAGCTTTTGTGATTGAGTCAGTCTCACTGAACAGTGTCAGGTTTTTTTGATTTAATGACAAAAATATGGATTGGCTAAAATAAAATATTACAATGAAAAAGAAAATACATGAAAATGTTGTTAAAATTAATTAAAAAAGAAAATAATGTGTAATGATGAAAATACTTCATGTCTGCATGGTAAAAGCAACTTGGGAGTATTATGAGTAACAGTAGCAGCAATGCAAGAGTAGTGATGTCTGAAGCGGCCATGTTGCTGATGTCAGAAAGATAAGCTGTTTAACCATCTGCTTGACAGAGCACACAAATGTTTATTTTATTGGCATCATTATTGTGGCTTTTGTTTTCATTGTCTTTGGAGAGTTCTTTCTCCTCCAGTTCCATTCCAGACCTTTCAGCCATTCTCTTTTGTCTGCCTCAGTTATTATCATTCAGTTCAGTCAATAGCTACCAAAACTTAAGTTTTTGTCCTTCCATTTTACTTGTCATTGTTTAATGTTGCATTTCAATTCAACTAGGGTGGGTGGAGGAGATGGAATGGGGTGGAGAGAATATGTCCTCTCATATTGGCACATTTAGAAAAAGAACAGACTTGCTTGCTGAATGCCCTTTAAATGGTTATTAGTCAGAGCCTGAAGTATTGTAAAAAGAAAATTGTATACTAAATATTTTTGTTTCTATTTGTATTCAATAAGAATACAAGGTACATATTATTATAAATGGTAACCATTGCTTAAATGTTTGAAACCCATATACCATGTGTATTAAATGGATATACTTTGTGTGTTATATATATAATGTTATAGCGCTATATAATTTTGTATAATTTTATATATCTACAAACAGTATTTAGAAAAATTTGACAAACTGGAAAATGTCTTGTAACTTGTTTCATCCGATGAAATCCTAATAGATGAAATGCATCACAAGAAATTTTTCAGTTTGTCATATTTTTCTAAATATATGTATAATATAAAAGTTTCAGATATGTACCGTGTGTGATATATATATCTATATACACACACACACACACACATACATACTTACAGCCTATGTGAAGTTATTATGCAAATGAAATAAACCTCAATAACTCAAAAAGTTCTGAACCAATATTTGTCAAATTTAAACTCATCCATTTCCACCCTTAGTAAAATATTTAATTAAATTTTTTGCCATTTTTAATGGTTACTTTTTGAAATATTTGGAATTTATGAAAATGGACTGTCTGAAGTTATTATGCAGATTAAACTAATATTACCTCTGAAATCTAATAAAAACTATTTTTCTTTTTGTCCATAAATTATGTTGAAACCTGGGTAAAGGGGAGAATCTAACAACTGGTGAAAAACAGAAAATAACAAAATTATCGAGTGAGGAAATGTCCATATTGGAGATATCAAAGGAGCTTTGCAGAGATCATCAAACAATAAAGAAGGCTGTTGAAAATATGAATAAGTTGAGAATGCAAAACAAAGGAAAAGGCTTTAAGAACTTGCTTCCTCGAGATGAACGTAAACTAAAGTATTTTATAGTGAAACAACCACTTTTGACCAGCACTCAGATCTTTGAAAAGGCTGGAATTGAGGGAGTCATGAAGGACAAAAGGTGTAAAATACTTTGTGAATTGGGATCTGTAAAAAAAATAAAAATCTCCTAGGAAACCTCCTCTCACTAAAGTAAATATTTTAAGGTGTCAAAATTGGGCCAAGAAATGCATGAAAATTAACTTTTCTAAAGTAATTTTCATGGACAAATCTCTAGTGACATTTGATGGACCTGATGGAGGGGCTAAAAGATGGATTTTATCCAATTCAGACATACTTGTGGCTAGAAATAGGCAACATGGAGGCAGTAGTGTTATGATATGGGTTGGAATTATCGACTAAACCATTATTGGACCATTTAGTGTCAATGAAGCAGTTAAACAGAACAGTGATAACTATTGTGATTTTATGACTTTCTTTGCATGGTACAAGTTTCAGTCTTGCAGTTTTAAAGTGAAGTGTGTATTTATGCACAACAATGCTCCTTCTCATGTATCTAAGCTTACCCGTGAATTATTTGAGCATAAAAGATTTACAGGAGAGAACATAATGGAATGGTCACCATCAAGTCCTGATCTGAATCTGATAAAAAATCTATGGTCAATTTTGAAGATGAAATTATATGAAGATGGCAAACAATATAACAAAAAAGCAGACCTATGGGAAGCAATTAAAACTACTATGTCAGAAATTGAACCTGCTGAAGTAAAAAAGAAAAAAAATTAACAAAATCAATAAATAATAGATTACTGGTTGTTATTGAGAAGAAGGGTCCCTATATTAAAATGTAAAGGATTCAAAAACTTATCATATGTGTTTGTTATTTGTTCTATTATAGGTGTTGACCAATTTTTGATGATTTTATTACCTTTTTATGGGAGTAAAATGTGATTATTTGGTTTTGCCTAATAGCATCAAATAAATTAAACAAATTAATACTACCTAAAATTTTAACTCAAGCTTTGTTTTGACATCTAAATTGATTGTTTAAAATTTGACAATTTGTTTTTCAAACCAAATTTGAATTATTGAAGTTTATATGATCTGCTTAATAACTTCAAATAGGGTGTATATATAATATAAAATTTCAGATATATACTATGTGTGTGCAAATATATATATATATATATATATTATTATTATTATAAACTTTCATATATATATATTATATATATATATATATTATATATATATATATATGCACACACACACACAGGTTGCTATGGATAAATTGTCATCTAAATGACACAAGACTACCTTTAAAAACTAAAGAGTAAATTTATTCAATAAAATCATTGGCTTCAACCACAGCCTCCAGATGACTTTGGAATATCCTGCAACTCTTCTGGACAGTCACTTTGTTTAAGTTGGTGAATACTGCCATAGTCCTTGCCTTCAGTTCAGTGTTACAAAGAGTTTTGTTGGTCTCTCGCTCAACTGTGCCCCCACACATAATAATCAAGGGGGTTGCAGTCTGGGGAGTTAGGTAGCCAAATGTAAGGGGTGATGTGGTCATAGAAATTGTCTGACAACCATGACTGGGTTCTCTTGTTTGTGTAGAATGGTACAGAGTCCTGTTGTCAGACATAGTTTTTTTAGCAGCTACCCTCTTGAACCAGGGCAGTACTATCTCAAGGCACTTGATGTAGGCCTCCATATTGAGTCTGAGACTCTGAGGGAAAATGAATAACATCATCATCACTAGTGATCACTCAAAACACCTTCATAATCACCATTAAATTTATCCAACTCCTGAATCCTCTGCACTGTCCTCAGATTGACACCCAAACACACTGAAATGTTCATATTGGAGTTTCTGGTATGAATGCCAAGTAATACAGCATGCTGTTTCCAAATTTCTGGTAGAGTGAATTGTGTCATGGTGCTCTTTTTCTCACAGATGGTGCCCAACTGACCCTACTTTACTGTGCAGTCAACAAAATCAAAAACAAATGATGTGCATGCACAAAATTAAAAATATAAAATGACAACAATTTACACATTGTACCCAGTGTCTATGTATGTATGTATGTATGTATGTATGTATATATATATATATATATATATATATATATATATATATATATATATTATACTACGTGTAACAGCAAAATTGTCCGGATCATGTAAAAGCATAATTATCCATCCAACAAAATGTTTAATATCTAAAAAAAAAAAAAACACTAACTTCATTGAGCTTCTTTTTTTGTAGGTTTTCAGATAAGACGTTTAGCCATCTTCATACCATTTGTTGTAAGAATCACTGAAAAATTTGAGTTATTCAGCTAGAACGCGAACAAGTTAAAATCATTTTGTGTCAGCCCCACTGTCATCCCAACTGAGAGGAAAAAGATCATTCAGGCTTTCAGTAATGGTACCAATATTCATACTCTGGTTTCCATCTTCAAAGTCCATTCAAGAACCACCAAGAGAACTGTGAATCACTTTAAAATAGAGGGAACAGAAGAGAGGAAAACTGGATCAGGAGGTCACAACAAGAGGGACCATCATTTCATCTTAGAGCTAAAGAGATCAATTAGAAAAGATCCAACTCAATCTATGACGTTTGGCACATGTGAGAGAAGAGTTCCACCTATGACAGTCCAAAGAGCAGTGAAAAAAGACTTGAAAATGAAATTACATGTGAGGCACCTTGTTACTCCAGGGCAGAAAATTAGAAGGTTAGAGAGTGCGAAGATCATCTTGAATAAGTTGGAAAATTATCCTGAAATAGTATATATATATTTGAATTTATTTCAATCCTTCATGAACTTATGATCCTTAGCTATGATTAATTAATGATGAATATGTCATTTCATCACGATTCTTCTAAGTTTAGAGAGTAATTATACATTCTTATTGCTCAATGTAGAGTCCAATAGTTTTATAAAAACCTCAGAGAATTCCAGTAAGTTATCTTTAATCATTTATAAGATACAATGGTTCAAAGCTTAATCTAACAGTTGGACAGTTTTACTGTTACACCAGGTATGCATATATATATATATATATATATATATATATATATATATATATATATATATATATTATGAATTCTCCTGTCATTTCCAACACACAAAGACCAAAAATTTACTTTTTGCTTTACTCCACATTTTAATTTTTGTACCTTATGTGAGGCACTAAACTTGCTCTACTTTTGCAAACAACACCAGATCTTTTCATACATCTAGGACAGCATTCTCCTGAATTTTTCTTTGATTACTTGTGTGGATGTTGCTCCAAATGACATTTGTTATAACTAATTCATATGTCAAGGTATTTGAAGTGTTTAACCAACATTCTTGACATGCTCTTTTAAGGAGAGTAATAACTTTCATTAGAAACAAAGGAAAAGTTTGCTGGATTGTTTATGTGATGTCCATCCTCTTATTTGGCAGTGAATACTGGACATTCTTTTTATGGATGAGAAAAAAAACTGGAGGCAGCAGAAATGTGGTTTTATAGAGGCATAGTAAAAAATTCTATGGACAGAGAGTGAGTAAACAATGAGGAAGTCATAAAGAAAATGGCAGCAAAAAGAATGCTTATGCTCAGAACCAGAAGTGACTCTGTTGAAATTCCTTGCACACATAAAATGAGGAATGAAGGATTCGAATGCTTATTGAGGGTAAGAGAGGGGGGGAAGCAGGGAGTCACCTACATGATGATTTTGTGAGCCTTAGCAATGAGAAAAAAAGACTGCCACAATGGATAGGAAGTAGTGGAGAGCCATGATCGCCAATGTCCTCAAGGGATGTAGCATATAGAAAATTCACTGGATGACAGTCAGTTGACACCTGTTGCACATGTCCCTCTTTTCTGGGTGAGGAGTTAATACCAATAGACTTAACCTCATTCACACTGTTATCTTTTATAATATGGTTAAGATCATGAATGTTTTTGGGATTGATAGTGAAGTGGTTTCCCATTGCCTTCTCCACAGTGATTTTATTGAGACACCACCTCTAGTTAGCTGGCCATTGACTGAAGAGTTCTTTGACAGGTTTTATTTTTCATCATAAAGCATCACTAACCACCTGACTCACTTCCAATAAATTGAAATGGCTTGCTGGTTTAGTTACTGACCATCCAACCATAGATTTTATATAAAGATGTTTTAGTTTAGTTAAAGAGATAGGGGAAAGCAATTACCTGACAAACTTATGTGAATGGGGACCAGGAGATTTAGCGAAAACAGAAAAACTGTTAAGGATAACAAAATATTTTTTTGTTTTTTTTATAATGATGCTCACTCAAGGGACACTCAAGGTAGATGGTTGCAGAATAATAGGCACAGCTTATGTGGGGAAGATAATGGTTAACCCTAAAATTGAACTGGTTAAGATTGTAGTGGTTGAGGAATCCTCCTCTTGAGAGTCAGTTCAACAAGGCAGTAGTTTTTGGGAAGAAGCTGCTTGAGTGGAAACCAATGAAATAAAAAAGGAATGAGGGTAGTTCACTACAATGTGTGGCACATGGCAGGTGTTAGCTGTGAAGGTTAGAACTGGTGGAACTAAGGAATTCATCTGAATACTTTCCATGGAAACAGTGATAGAGCAGCAAGAGGCTTGCATCATCTTGTTTGTGAGAAAAGGGTTTTAGGGTGGAAAATAATGTGTCACCCACAAGGACGCTTTTGGTCTCTATCAAGAGTGAAAATGAAGACTGGGCAGCTCCTGCCCATATATGGCAGCAGTACTCCATTTTCAACCTGATCTGGCTCTTGTAAAGGATAAGGATAACAGGAGTGAGGTATTTGCCATAGTGATACAGAGAACTGACCATGTTTCCAGCATTTTTAGTGATGTATCATGAGTTCTATTTAAGTCCCAATAGATGCTTAAGGCATAGAGCCACCCTGAGGGAAGGAAATTTGGAAGAACCATGATCACCCCTGTACTGAAGGGACACTGCACATAGAAGAAGAATCATGTGACTCAAATGTATAAAAAGAAATTGTGTTGTTTATGGAGAAATTATAATGAATAATTAAACTTTCAATTCTTATTTTCAAACTTTAATGCTGAAAATGTCTTGTTGAATAATGCTTCACACTCAGTGAAACCTGATTAGGTTGATAGCAATCAAATTAAGACATTAGAATCATCAACATATGAGAGGTAGCCAATATAGTCAAAATATCTAAATCAAACTCTGGAAATCATTTCTGTCTGAATTTCTGTGATGAGGAATTATCACTATTTACAATATACAGACTATTTTCCTCGTCTTTGTGGTTGCTATTAGGATGGACACAATAACTCACTTCCTAGATGGGAACCAAGTTATGCCCCTTGATCAGAACTCTCTAGGACAACAGAGAAGAAGTGATTTCAAGATGGTGGTCATGTGTTCTTTCATGTTCTCTGTCCAGAACTATTAATCTACCAGTAATCCACTGGTCATGTTCTACATCTATTTTTATCCACCAGTGAATAAAATGTATATAGGTTGTATTGTGTATTTTTCTTATTTGATGCAAATAAATTCACCCCAGTGACACAACAGTCACAACATTTCAGCCATTGTACCCTCCAGCCTTCATCAGGTGTATGTCAATCCAGGTAACCTACATGGAATTCCAAACTGAACCCTTTATTTAATCTACAAGGTTAGACCATTTTCATTCCACTGTACATGCTAAGGTTACCTAGATTGACATGTACCTGATGAAGGCCATAGGTCACAATGGCAGAAATGTTGAAATGGCCACAACAAAGATGAAGACAACAGTCTGCATGTAAATAGTGCAAATAATGAAAATCATTTGTACTTGTTATTTTAGTAAGTGTACAGGTAGCTTAATGGATATCAGCATAAAAATTGAAATTGTCAAGCATAGTTCAAATTCTTGCCTAGTGTGTAGCATTCAGTTTTATATAAATGCTCTTGGAAAAGGTATGTATCTATCTTTTCTACATACCCATTGCCATGAGTTAAATAGTAGCATAGACTGGTTTCTCAAGCTTTGCATGGCAGCCAGCCTGGTAGAAGCAACACATTGAATTGAATTTAACTGTGGAGATGGAAACCAACCCTCCACTATCTTCCCAAAAGGTCATGACAATTCACAGATATTAAAACAAAAATAGAAGCAATCTGTGTAGAACCATGATCACCCTTATGTCAGGAAGGGATATGGCATTGAAAACAAAAGTCGCTTTTTGTGTAACTGCCACCCATATAATTTAACAATTTCCCCTTTACTGGATAGTATTTAAATATTCTAAATATGGTAAATGATAAAAAGTTGATTATTTACCATAACTTGGAATAAAAAAAAATTGTGGAGCAAGCTAAATGAACCACTCTTAACTGTACCAAAGGCTGGTTTTAATCTAAAAAGATAATACTCTGTGTACAAGGTCTGATCAAAAAGAATCTGGACTGGTGCTATATATAGAAAACTAGAACACCTATCAATTC
>OZ038510.1:47753042-47888042 GCA_964036315.1 Acanthosepion esculentum
TAGAGTTGAGCATTTTATGCTAAATATTCATGCATACTCTTTTGTTTGCTACTACATTTGTATGCCAGGCATAAATAAGAGATGCTTTATCCAGTAACAGTTAGCATAAAAATTGAAGCAGTAAGAGGAGTTATTAAGAAATCTAGCTGTGCCTAGTCTTTTTCCTGTTGTATGAAAACTGTCTACAAAAGAAGAAACTTGACAAAAAAGAAATTGTAAAACAATGCCACAATTTCTGGAATATAAAAATTTGGGATTTGCAATTTATTTGCTCTTCATCTTTTCCTTTCCTTTTCCTTTGTGGATGAATTGAATATTTTTACAAAGCCAAATTCTCACACCCTCAACCTTCTACAGGCACACACATGATATATTTTTTACTGAACACAGCTTGGTTTATGGCCATATCATGTTGAAACACCAGTACAATCATCAAAGTTAAGCAATGTCAAATCTAGTCAGTACTTAGATGGGTAACCACTTGGGAATACCAGGTGCTGTAAACTTGGATGTGCAGGTGATGTATTGGATAATTGCTCAGAATTGGAAATCAAAGAGCAAAGTTCTAAATCCAGTAAGGTTGGTTATATTCACTTACATACAAATACACTTGGGAATGGTCACCTCTTGCTATCCAGTTATAGATTAATTAACAGAATTTGTATCAGTAAATGATTATTATTCTATAAAAAATTCTTACAATCTAAAAATATTTTCTGGCTTTAAATAGCCTGCAAAAGATTTATAAGCTGTAATAAAGAAATGAATCAAAACAAACAGAACAATGCTTAAATGCAACTTAGAAATACAAATTATAGACAAGAACATTCAAAACTGTCATGAATACATTGTCTCATCTTTGTTGTTGTTTATCATAATATTTTGACTACTGAATTCTCCAGCTTTACATCTTTTATGTACCATGTTCCTTCAGAACATTGGTAATCATGGCTCTCCACAATTTCTTATCCTTTGTAGCTCTTAATAACTTTTTCTTTTTGCCATCTTTTCCAAACCCTGCTCCGCCATCCATTCACTTTACTTACTGGTCAAAATAAAAGTAAAACTGGTCTGAATGAATTGTTTGTAAAATAATAACAAGACCTTATCTCTGAAATGCAGGCAGATAAAAAGGAACTCTTGCTTGAATGGTCAATTTACTACTTACAACTGACATTGATAATTACTATTTTCTTTTTCAATATAATGTGTACTGTATTAGCATGTTGATTTATATACATGCTTAAATGAATATTCCCTTACCTCTCCTATTAGCTGCTCCCTAAAAAAAAAGTAATTTCCTGCCAGTATTACTAACTGCCACCCTTTGTGAATAAAGGAGTGTTTACCTGGACCAATATTTTTGCTCATAATCCCAGCCATCAACCATTCAGCAGAGTACAACTATGTGGATTTGACTAATTACTGAATTGAATCTTAACAGTGTGTGACAAATTATGGTGGTTTCATTTAAAAGTCTGAATCCATTTATAAAAAAAAATGTCAAAAAGGAATTTCACTATTATCAATCACAACAGAAAGTTGCATTTTATATTTGATATTACTTCATACATTAACTATTTTTTAAATCTTTTCTTAAATGCTCCTGCCATTAAAGAAATTACATTACCTATTTGACCAGACTCAAAAAATGAAAAGGAAAGATTAAAAAAAATGAAATTGGGGATGGAAAAAAGAAAAAAAATAGAGAAAAAGTTAATTTGGAAGGATGAAGCTAGGCAGAGTGCATAGATACTATGGCTATGTGATATATATATATATATATATATATATATATATATATATATATATATATATATATATAAGGTTGTCTGTTTTCTATTTAAATTTAATTTGTATATAATTATAAAACAGTTATTGGTCAGAGTTAAATTAGTTAATTAGTATTAAAAAGTACTCAATACACATGTGAAGAAAATAAAACTTTAAAGTGCAGAGCTTTAAAATTTCAACTATTAGGAGATCAGTCAATTACACTACTATGGTTTCAACCTTTAGGTATCATTTGGCCTATGTCGCCTGAGAATATCTAAAGGTTGAAACCATGGTAGTGTAAGTGGCTGATCTCCTAATTTTGGAATGTGTGTGTGTGTGTGTGTGTGTGTGTGTGTGTGTGTGTGTAAAATTATGTAAAATAGGATGATATGAATCAAGAAAAAGAGAAAACTTATCTTAACCGACACATTTCCTCCTCTGATGGACTTTATCAAGGCAAATATAAGGATTTGATTTGGCAACAAGTATTTATAAACAAAAGTAAAAATCTTGTTAGTTTTACAAATATTCAACAGGTTAACAGAAGAGTCTTAAATTATGGAGGATTTTAAGTGATGTAATATATTGTCTAATAAACAAAAGTGAGTAAATGATGTTGATTTTTTTAAAAAAAATTTTTTATATGCAATTAATATTTAAATTATTTATTTTGGGATGAATTTTTGTTTTAGACATTATATGACATCACTTAGCACGCTATAATTTACCTAGACTTTTCTGTTAACCTAATGAATATTTATGAGTGTCTTCTAAATTTGAAAATTTTGAAAACTGACAACCTTTTTACTTTTGTTTATAAATACTTGTAAAATAATATTCTTACATTTGGATCAGAGGAGAAAATACTTCAGCTAAGATAAGTTTTCCTTTTGTCTCTATTCATATATATTACTTTAAATACTGGATATTTGGTATTTGAAATAGACACTCCATTTTTAATTATTAAACAGAGCATCTATTTAATTCTATTTCAAATATAAAGTATCCACTATAATAATGTTTGAAGTAATAAAAATATTGTGTTCAAAATAAACCTATTATTTCTTATATATATATATATATATATATATATATATATATATATATGTATGTATGTATGTGTGTGTGTATTTGGGCAGAAATCCCTCTTTTATACATGTTTTGTTAAAGACGACTGACAAGTTATTGCGGCTAAGTTTTTTTATTTCATTTTTCTTGTGTTCGTAAAAGTGTTTTCTTTTCTGGATACAAAGTGTGTAAAAACTGTCCAAAGGTTTTGCATATCCAAACTCTTTTGACTATTCTTTTCCCCATTATCAAGGGTGATTTTTTTTTTATTTTATCTTTTTATTTTTAACTGAATGTGTGGGTTTTTTATGCATGTGTCTGAAGTTATAGGATTGTTTTAGTTTCCAAACATGGTCAGCACATTATGGCCATGTTTCTAGTTGATGTTATTGGGTGTTGGCTTTTCCTTTTTTATTATTAGGGCTTCCATTATTTTAAATCTTTTTTCACATGTGAATGAGGCTATTATACTTGTATTTTCTACAAGTATGTTGCAGATGGAGTTTGGTAGGTTTTTGTGTGTGTTTAAATGAGTCCTAATTGAGCTGTGGTTGGGTAGGTGTAACGTAAATCGTCTAGATAGGTATGTAGCAGTATGACCAATATAATTATTTATGAGTTTGATTTGATCAGGAACACAGTTTGATTTTTAATGAAACACACACACACACACACAAACACACACACACACACACACACACACACACACACACACACACACACACACACACACACACATATATATATATATAATTAGTGAATTTCTATTTATAATCCAACCTTTAAGGGAGGATTTTGTGTATTAAAGACTTTTGAAAACTCAGGCTTGTAGACATCACTTGTCTAGTCAAACACATGTACAAATTTGAATATAACATTTATATTTGTAGGTATATTTTCTCCTTGTATATACATTCACACATATGACTTTTCTTCTCTCTCTTTATTTTCACCTTCTTAACTTCAACCTATCTTCTTCATCCCCCTTTCTGTCCTGGACAGGGAGAGAGTGGAGAGACCCGCAAAGAACTAGAATTTTACAAAGAACAGAACTACACCTCTAAGTAATAGAAGGGTTCTTTTGAGATCAGCTTGAGTTTGACATCTAAACTCCATTGATTCATTCTACAATGGATGCTTGTTACTTTCTCTGTTGGAATTCAATCTTGTCTGCATCCTCCCAATCATCACTAGCAAGCTTTCAGACATTAAGCAAGTATTTCATTCCTCATGTGTGTCTTCTGTCACAAATAAAATCAATAAATCCTAGAAACTGAAACTGTTCGATCGGTTGCACTGGAATCACATTTTACAGATTCCATGTTACCTGCTCAATGTCAAGATCCCATACACATACACATTTGTAGCTTTGTATTAATTATTTGGCATTAAAAAAAAAAAGATGTCATCACCAGGTGTGTGTCTAGATACATATTGATAGAGAACAATTTTTAAAAGTATTATTTTGCTATCTATAACACATCAATGATTTTTGTCTCTGGAAATAAATGAATAATGTTTTTTCAACACAGAACAAGAGTTTCATAAAATATTCCAAAATAGAAGAGTGGACCATTTTGACAAACTCGGTGAATCAAAATATATTGTTCTACCCACAAACTCTATTACAACTGCAATTGCAAGTTTTATTTTGTTTTGTTTAGGTTTGTATCATATGTGTTGTTAAAAATCCCACATTAAAGATCTACCAACAGAAGTTAATTGTTGTAAGAACCTGGATGATCTAGTGATTATTTCATATTCAATGTGAAATAGAAGTTTCGTAAAATATTCCAAAATAGAAGAGTGGACCGTTTTGACAAACCCAGTGAATCAAGATATATTGTTCTACTCACCAACAGTATCACAACTACAACTGAAAAGAATTTATCTAAGCTATACATAAAATATGTTACAACTAGTTCTAAAACAATAAAACTTAATTGATACAAAACAAGGTAATAAGCTAAAATTTAAAGGAAGAATTTACTTTATCATCTACAATAATTGCCACAAGAAATACACAGGAGAAACCTCAAGGAATTAAAACATTATGAAAACAAAAGGGATTTCTTACAAAATACACTGAATACATTAGGTATAATGATTCTGACTATTCTAATTAAAAGAGAAAGGAATTTACTAAGACAAAAATGTACAGAAAGTGTTTTAATTGCTAGATCATCGACAGTAAATTTACATAGTATTTTATAGTCTTACATTTCACCTTTTTGGGAAATTCTTCTATTATCATAAAATGGGATATTTAGTAACAAAAATGATAAAAACAAAAAGAAAAATTAGACTCAATGAAATTGCCTAGACTATATACCCAAAACATATGTTAAAAAAAAATTAAAATTCTCAGCATCTCTACTCCTTCATTTGCACATGTAGTCACATCAGTGTAAAAATAACTTTAGTCCAATGAAGTCCGAAAGGATGAAATGTGTCACCTAAAAACTTTTTCCACTTTGTCATAGTTTTCCCTACAAGATGCAGTTTTCAAATCTATATTATAATGAGATCCAATTTCTGTATATTTGAATTTTTGCTACCAAAGCAAAGCAAAAATGGCACATCATCATGCAATTTTTATAAGACAGTACTATTAAAATACTCTAGCTTGGCGGAATACAACAATTTCCAAATAGTTTATCAGCAATAATTTTAACCATATAAATAAAAAATAATATAATAGCTATTAACTTTTCACACAAAGATTGGAACAAAACTCCCATCAGTATTAGAAAGAGCTATAACATTTAATATACTTGAAGTCTCATTTCCTGAAAAACAATTTTAATAAAAAGATTTTGTAAATTTACTAACACTAACTGTTCAGTTAAATGTGTCCTGTATGGAAGCAAATAATTTTACTATTACTATTGCACTACCTTGTAGAATACAGGAATTTGTATTTTAAAGGGGCCATCAATTTCTAAGTACTTTGTATTATACCATTTTATGCAAATTAAGAATAATGACAATAATTAGAAAAATAATGGTTGAAAAGTCACAACAGGAATTCATTTGAGAATTTGCTTTAGTGCTAAAATTGTTAATATTGATTCCCAAGTTAATTGTTTGTCTCACACATAAACATTCTTCTTGACAAGGTTCCAAAGGTTATCAATGAGGTTTAGATATAGGTAACATAGCCACACCATAAGCCTGTAATTTTTAAATATTAAATATTTTTAAATATTAATTTACCTAAGTATTAGTTAGAATTCAATGTAAGCAGAAAACGTCATTTTAATGCCATCATCTACCTCCTACAACTTATTATTGATGCCTCCTAAACATAACTAGCATTTCCACCTCCTTGCTGATAACGCAACAAAAAGCTTAGGTTCTTCCTTCAAGCACCACCCATTTTGCCACTGTTTAGTGACCCTTCAGCATTGCCCTACACTTGTCTGTGAATAAGAATTTCAGGAAATCCAGTTTGACCCATACATGTTTATATGTTATGTCATGTTTCTCTATGTGTCTATTTTCATCACTATTTTCTGATCATGTATATGAGGGTTGGCTAGAAAGTTCATAGGTTAAGCAACATATAAATGTAAGTAGATGCATGTATCCTGGGTATGATGATAAACTACATCTGGCAGTATCAAACACTATGAAAGTATAAAAATACATTTTTATAGTAAAAATTACCAGCAATACATTTTCTTAGTAAAAAAAAAATTACCAGCAATATATTTTTTGAAAAAAATTGTCTGCAATACATTATCGTTAGAAAAAGAAAAAAAATATTACCAGCAATACATTTTTGCAAAAGAAATTACTAATGTTCCCAAGAAAATTAAATTTCAGCATTAAATGACCCAGTGGGTTGATATAACTAAACCAAACCAAACTAAGTAGACACACCAGTTAGTAGATTAAAAGACATGCAAGTGTACCAGAATACAACAGCTGTTGTATATAAATTTATATTTTGGTCAGCCTATGAACTTTTCAGCCATCCCTCATGATTCCATATAGATATTTATTTATTGTATATTTATTTAAGGAATTTTTTTTACTTTCTTCATTTTCATTAATACTACTGCTACTGCTTTATTGTCATTATTATTATCATCATCATCATCAACATCATCATCATCATCATTCTATAGTTATAGATAATATCTCCTTTACTTATATGTTCCCATTTTTATCATCATTGTAACTATTGTGGAAGTTAATTAACATTTGTTGTATTTGAATTTTAGTGCAGTTCAAAAACACAGTTCAATATCAAACACCGACAAAGGCTGCAGGAGTGGCCAAAAATTTTGTAATTTCCCCTCAAAATTTTATTAATATATTAGATTGAAAAACGTTTCCTATTTGTTCTTTATCCTAAATAAAAAAAACAAAAACATAAAAAGCTAAATAAAAAGCATAAGTATATACAAAGAATACCTTTGTCATCATTATATGGGGAAATCGTATGACAAAGTGGAAAAAGTTTACGTCAAGACTAAATTTGTTATGTTGCTAGGACTACATATGAGGGGTGCTGGGAATATAAACATTTTTTTTTTAATATATATATATATATCAGCCAAATTCATTTAGAGTCTTTTTCTTTTTATCATTTTTGTATTCCACACTTTGATATTAGAAGATCTGCCAGGAATAGGGAAATGTTGTAAGAGCCAGGGTGCAAATTTACTGTAGATGACCTTGCAATTGAGGCACTCTCTAGACATTTATGTTGTAGTGAATTATTTTCTCCTTTGGTTAGAATAGCATTTTTAATGTAAAAACTTGAAGTTTCTCCTATGTAATTTTTGTGACAATTATTACAGGCAATGGAATTAACTCATCCTTCCGGTTTTAGCTTATTGTTTTGTTTAGTATTGACTAAGTCTTTTATTGTTTTGGATGTAGTAGTAACAGATTTTATGTTGAGTTTAGATAGATTCTTTTCGATTGTATATGTGATACTTACTTGGTAGGATATATTTTTTTTGATTCATTGGATTTTTCAGGAGGGGCTGTTTTTTTATTGTTTTGTTCTGGAATATTTCAGGGACCTTTGTTTTGCATGGAATATAAAATAATTAGGGTACTGGAGAAGGTTGAAAGTGTCTTCAATGTATTTCTTCTCTTTGTGTAAATAATCTGCCTTTTCTTAGTGCTTTTAGGTAGACTCCCATGATTATGCAGGATTTTATTTTATTGTTATGATGAGAATAGAAATTTATTAGGTCATTTTTGTTGGTTGATTTCCAGTTGACACTGAGTTCATTCCCAGCACTCCTCTGTCGTGCACATGTGTAATCCTACCAATATAACAAATTTAGTCTGAAGTCCTGAAGGACGAAATGCATCACAAGTAAACTTTTTCCACTTTGTCTCTTTTTTTTGCGTTTCTCTCCTTTTATCTTTTCTCTCTTTCTCTCTTATTTTTTTTTGCTTTCTATTTTTTTTGTTCCTTTCTTTTTGTGGTTCACTCTTTTTATTGGTTCTCTTTTTGCATTTCTCTTTATTCTTATTTTTTTAATCTTTTCTCTCTTTTTTTTCATCTCTGTTTTTTCCTTTGTCAAATATTTTTAAACTAGTTTACCCGTATCATGAAAAATTGATGGCAACATTTTAGTAATTTTGTGATTGCATTTTATTAATAAAATGTCAAAAACAAGAAAAGGTAAAAAATGTTTGTTCAATACATCCTGAACAATCAACATTCTATTCCCCAATATATAATTGATTTTTATGTCTGCTTCTAAAATCATTAAAAGTGAAAATATCCAAAAAGAGCTCACACGAAGTATAAAGAATAAAAAGCAATGTATTAGCAACCTAGTCTTATGTCTTTGTAATGAGATATTTCATTGTAACAGTAACATGAGGCATGTTTGCTTTTAAGCCATGACAACCCATTGCATGACCAATAAAATTTTCTCTTTTTTAATCATTCCAACTCTAGCAAGGCAATAAAGTCACTAAGATGCAAGAGATTATTGAGAGTGAAAGAAACTGAGAAAACATTATTGGAAGAAGGACAATAGAAGAACAAGATTCAAAAAGAATGAATATGATGACTGATAATGAAATTTGTGAAGTTCATAGTTGACAGGAAAATAAGCAGCTGGAAGAGATTTCCCCAAGTGAGAAGAGCAAGAGAAGAAACTATTAACATAGAACTTATGATTATAGCTGGCAATTTCAAGTGAAATAAGGAAACCTAATTGCCAATTTAGTACTGCACTTAAATTTGGGAAGTTGGGATACCAAAGAGGAAAGAATAATTACCATGAAAATATTTATAGAAAAGTCACAGGAAAACTACATTATGGAAGTGGTAAAGTGATTAAAGCCAAGAAGCTAAATCAGGACTGATAATGTTGGAGATTCTTTAGATTTTGTTAAGAATCTCTAGATATACAGCAGAAGCAAAACAAAAAAAAAACAAATGTGCCAGCAATATTCAATGTACAGAAGAATGGTAGACTTTGAAATGTGTAAGATAGATTCTAGCAAGAAAGATTGTCTAGCATAATGCATGAACTAACTTTTCCTAGCAGCAGACTTAACATTTGATTCAATATAATTATCTCACTTCATATGAGTTGCTCTTCTGAAGGTTAGCATCAGCCATACTAATAGAAAATAAAAAATGTTCTCTAAGATTATTAAAAGAGATATTAAAGGTTTTGGATGTATTAAAATTAATAAGCCAATTCTTATTCTAGTTAAAAACTAATTGAAGGTTAATTTTGAGATCAGTGTCATCAGCATAAATACTTAGCTAGGAACTGTTGACATCAGTCATTAACAGTGCCAGATTTACCAATAAGCTTATCAGGCTGAAGCCTCAGGCCTCAAAATCTAGGGGGACTCCAGCCAAGGTTTATAATATTTTTGACACTGTCATGGGCCTTACACATGCTATCATAATGCACTGTAGGCTCTAAATAACTCTTCAGTAATTCATCTTCAGCTTTATTCAAATTGTTTAGTTTAACACTCTTCAATTGTCTTCTATTCATGAGAATGGGGGATTTGGAGGGGTCTCCCAAGTAGAATAGCCTAGGGCCTCTCTTCATCTAAATCTGGCCCTGGTCATTAATGTAATTAAGGAACACAGTAGGTCCAAGTATATAGCTCTGAGGGACACCCACATTAATTTAAAAATGTCTAGAAGAGTGACAGTTCAATTGTATTTTTTTAGTGTACAGGAGTTGTTTAAATGATTGTTCAGTCTGAGTGCTTCCAGCTATTTTCAAGAATTTAGGTTGTGCTATTGTAAATGGTGTGTCACGGACCATGGCAACCAATTGTCGCACTCAAGCTACTCCGTAGTCATCTAAGATGTCCAACACCTGTGGCTGATTGAATAGGTGATTTCATTGATCCGGTCCTTGCCTTATCCTACATTGTGATTTGCTTTGATCATAAGGCAGGCTAAGATCAAATCACCATCAGATATCTTCATATTGGGCTGGCCTGAGTGGGGTGAAAATGTGAAGAAAAAAATATAACACTCAAATAATTACTATTTTAATATAAGGTCCTTCATGCAACAGTTGGTTAATTGTTGTTAAAGTCTAGAAGTTTGCATGCAAACAATTATTGATCCAACCCGCTTAAGTCAGACACAGCACTTTGTTGGTAAAGTTTGTTTGGCTGATTTGGTGAAGTTTGGCTCAAGGCTGATGTCAGAGGTTATCATTGGCAGATAATTACATGGGGTGTCTCGCTTTCTTGCTTTGAGGCATTCATATTTATTGCCCAATATATATCTTGCTTTGAGGCATTCATATTTATTGCCCAATATATATCTTGCTTTGAGGCATTCATATTTATTGCCCAATATATATCTTGCTTTGAGGCATTCATATTTATTGCCCAATATATATCTTGCTTTGAGGCATTCATATTTATTGCCCAATATATATCTTGCTTTGAGGCATTCATATTTATTGCCCAAACCAGCGGGGGGGGGCATGATGCAGCCGGGCACTCAGTATCTTCTCTACCTGTCATCTTAATTGTCTGGGTTCTGAGAATTAATTACTTCATAATTTTGGGAATTTCCCTCTTCCACAGGTGATGGTCACAGGCCTTAATCTGCCCCATAGCTTCTACCTTCTCTTATTACCAGCTCCCACTAATACTCCTCAGTGGGTAGCTCCTCCACCTTCCTTGGTGTATCATCTTCACCCACCACCTCAACCAGTGGTTGCCAACAGCCTCGGGGTAAAGACACAAGAAAAGATTAATCCCAAATTTGTTATTTACACAGAAAATTTTTTCCTACATCAACCCTGTGTTTTTCATTGTCCAAAATTGAAATACAACCCAGACGGCTTTCCATACCTTTGGGGTCCCATCAGGGTCATTCTCTAAGAAAATTCTTATCTCTGAATTATGATTTTAAATCCTATCCAATTCTCATCTTTTGCATACATAGCCTGTATTTTTAGCTGTATGTCATCCATCAAGTGTCAAAATATTTGCCATATGACTTGTCATAATTGAATGTTTTCTCTGCTAGCCGTCTGATTCTTGGCCTTTTTGAGAAGTAAAATATTCAATCTTTCTCATGGGGTTTATTGGTATGTCATTTGGTCTATTCATTAACCCTTCTTATTATTTATCAGAAGTCTATCGGTATAGTCATCATTCTATTCATTTAGCCTCCTTATTATATACCAGTAACAAATAGTGTCACAAGTGTATTAATTGTTGAAAATTAGACATATTAGCTGAGAGCACTTTGAACAATCATGAGAACAATTTCTTTACATGCTAAATCCAAAAAAGTAATCTCTTGTTCGTATACAAGAAAATAACAGAAATAACTTGTGATTCATTTTTTTTTTTTTTTTAATGAAACCTATATTAAAGAGAGATTGATGCCCAAATACACAGTTATCTCATGGTTGTCCTTTGGGTCCAAAGAAGACTTTGTCTTGCAATTCATCAATATATCTGCATGAATTTATATATACAAAAATACTCATAGAAAATGAGAAACGGCAAGACATGGAAACAGTGAAACGAGTATTATTTATTATCTGGTCATTGTGTGGTGTTGAAGACATGAGAAACCATAATGCAGAGTAAAATTGTGAGTTGGGATCAAATGTATATCAAATATGGATTGGTATCCATACAGAAAGATAAAAGAAAGAATGAGTAAATTGTATACAGCATTTCTCATGTCTTTTTTATACATGTCTGTAATGAGTGTCCAGATAATTTAGTTGGAAAATAAAAGAAGCATTCTTACCTCAAATTTTTGTTGAGTGTCAAGAGATGAATGTTACCATTGTGACGTGAAAAAAGAAAAGAGCCAAAATTTTTGTTTACCTATGTGTTGACTGCCTATTCAATAGTGAGGATGTCGTGTTTTTGTGTGTAGAATAGAAAAGTGGGCTTGAGTCTAGAAAGAGTGAATTAATTATAATTGTTATAATTATTTTATTATAGTTATTTTTGACACTATAATTAATTTTTTATGGACATGACAAAGTGATAGTATAATTAATTTTTTATTTATATATTTTTTATGGACATGATAGGGTTGAATAATGTGACATGGTTTTCAAGCATTTTTCAATGGTATCACCCAATGGGATTGTCTGCCCAGAGTGTTACTATCAAGCTGTCACCTCCAAAACATATTGACCATACTATGGTTCAAACATGTGTTTCATGGTTGGAATGTTAGCATTATAACTCCTTGGCAATGCACCTTCATATGTGCATATATGTATACATACACAGTATTTATAAGCCAAGCAAAAATAAGATTTGTCTAAATATTTTCAGATAGACTAATATTGGATGAAGAAACAAAATTGGAAACTGTCCATTTTTACTCAGTGAGTCAAAACAAACTTATTCCAGAAATAGAAATCTTACACAAAGTTACCCCTTCCTTTTTTCTCCATAATCCAAAATTTCAAAAAGATTAACATTCAAGTTGAATATAGGAAAGAATTATTTCTATGAAAAAATTAAAATAAATAAAATGATGTTTTGTCAACTTTTTGTACATTTAGCAAATTTCAAAGCCATTTAGATATAATTTAAAGCTGATGAATGAACGGGTCTCTCTCTCTCTCTCTCTCTCTCTCTCACTCTCTCTCTCTCTCTCTCTCTCTCTCTTAAATGATTACTTTGTAGTAATACATTTTATTATTTTGTTCACAATATTTTGAACAGTACATCTCAGCAGACTATTTTCTCTTTTACCCTATTGATTGCAGTCTAATTTTAACCTTATTTCTTTTACAAAGTCTTTTATGCTGATGTTGCAATGAGCCACTGACTGACATTAAAATTAGTTTTTGCTGGCCAATAAAATGTCCTTTTTTTTTAAAAAATAAAAATTACATTCACTGCTACTGTTGATATTTGAACTCTTGCATAATTCCACCTATGCTTTTGTTAGTTACCATTAGAAATTGATATATAAGGCTATGCTTTTTTCTTTTTCTTTTTTTTGTTAAAGAAAAAAATTATTAAAACATTCATTGTTACCTTGGCTATTTGAACCCTTGCATAATACCTTCTATGTGTTATGAAGTGGCGGGGGGGGGGTGCTGGTTAATGATAATGCGCAGGCAATTGATATAATGCAAGACTTAAATCTTTCACATTTAACATTACATTTTATTTCCCTCCAATACTTCATTTACTTTCAGCCAATGTGTGGTGCATTTTCACCTTAGATCCTCTAAAGTGGCATGGGGCTTAGAGGTTAAAATTAACAGTTGATTTACCCGTGTTAAGAAGATTAATGGACTATGATAATGATGAGTAAACACACAGGTAATTTTAACAAAACAAGACGAGGAATTTATTTACAAATTTACATGCTTGAAGTTGTGTCAGTAGCTCGTTTCAGGAAAATAAATCAGAAGTCCACAGTTTTAATGACTTTTCATGAATAGGAAATGTTGATAGAACAGATTAAATGACTTGACACAAAAAAATATTAAAATTATTAAATCAAAGGTCAGAATGTTCATTGCTCACAGAATTGCTATATGGTTGCAAACATTCAAAAGTAGATGAAGTGATATAGTTTTATATACTTAGCTTTCTTGGATTGTTGAAAGAAAATTTTTGAATTGTACAGCTTGGGAGTCAGAATAATTCACAATGATCTCAATTTCAATCATTTTCTCACTGATGACTTCCCCCTGTCCTTCTACAAATATTTTCATGGCAGTTGTTCAGATGATTTTTCCTACTTGGTGACATTAGTGGCTTTATCTCCTTGTTTGGGATGAAATGACTAAAACATGACGTGGTTTCCCTCTGTCTTTTCTACAAATATTTTCATGGCAGTTGTTCAGATGATTTTTCCTACTTGGTGACATTAGTGGCTTTATCGCCTTGTTTGGGATGAAATGACTAAAACATGACGTGGTTTCCCTCTGTCTTTTCTACAAATATTTTCATGGCAGTTGTTCAGATGATTTTTCCTACTTGGTGACATTAGTGGCTTTATCGCCTTGTTTGGGATGAAATGACTAAAACATGACGTGGTTTCCCTCTGTCTTTTCTACAAATATTTTCATGGCAGTTGTTCAGATGATTTTTCCTACTTGGTGACATTAGTGGCTTTATCGCCTTGTTTGGGATGAAATGACTAAAACATGACGTGGTTTCCCTCTGTCTTTTCTACAAATATTTTCATGGCAGTTGTTCAGATGATTTTTACTACTTGGTGACATTAGTGGCTTTATCGCCTTGTTTGGGATGAAATGACTAAAACATGACGTGGTTTCCCTCTGTCTTTTCTACAAATATTTTCATGGCAGTTGTTCTGATGATTTTTCCTACTTGGTGACATTAGTGGCTTTATCGCCTTGTTTGGGATGAAATGACTAAAACATGACGTGGTTTCCCTCTGTCTTTTCTACAAATATTTTCATGGCAGTTGTTCTGATGATTTTTCCTACTTGGTGACATTAGTGGCTTTATCGCCTTGTTTGGGATGAAATGACTAAAACATGACGTGGTTTCCCTCTGTCTTTTCTACAAATATTTTCATGGCAGTTGTTCAGATGATTTTTCCTACTTGGTGACATTAGTGGCTTTATCGCCTTGTTTGGGATGAAATGACTAAAACATGACGTGGTTTCCCTCTGTCTTTTCTACAAATATTTTCATGGCAGTTGTTCAGATGATTTTTCCTACTTGGTGACATTAGTGGCTTTATCGCCTTGTTTGGGATGAAATGACTAAAACATGACGTGGTTTCCCTCTGTCTTTTCTACAAATATTTTCATGGCAGTTGTTCAGATGATTTTTCCTACTTGGTGACATTAGTGGCTTTATCGCCTTGTTTGGGATGAAATGACTAAAACATGACGTGGTTTCCCTCTGTCTTTTCTACAAATATTTTCATGGCAGTTGTTCAGATGATTTTTCCTACTTGGTGACATTAGTGGCTTTATCGCCTTGTTTGGGATGAAATGACTAAAACATGACGTGGTTTCCCTCTGTCTTTTCTACAAATATTTTCATGGCAGTTGTTCAGATGATTTTTCCTACTTGGTGACATTAGTGGCTTTATCGCCTTGTTTGGGATGAAATGACTAAAACATGACGTGGTTTCCCTCTGTCTTTTCTACAAATATTTTCATGGCAGTTGTTCTGATGATTTTTCCTACTTGGTGACATTAGTGGCTTTATCGCCTTGTTTGGGATGAAATGACTAAAACATGACGTGGTTTCCCTCTGTCTTTTCTACAAATATTTTCATGGCAGTTGTTCTGATGATTTTTCCTACTTGGTGACATTAGTGGCTTTATCGCCTTGTTTGGGATGAAATGACTAAAACATGACGTGGTTTCCCTCTGTCTTTTCTACAAATATTTTCATGGCAGTTGTTCAGATGATTTTTCCTACTTGGTGACATTAGTGGCTTTATCGCCTTGTTTGGGATGAAATGACTAAAACATGACGTGGTTTCCCTCTGTCTTTTCTACAAATATTTTCATGGCAGTTGTTCAGATGATTTTTCCTACTTGGTGACATTAGTGGCTTTATCGCCTTGTTTGGGATGAAATGACTAAAACATGACGTGGTTTCCCTCTGTCTTTTCTACAAATATTTTCATGGCAGTTGTTCTGATGATTTTTCCTACTTGGTGACATTAGTGGCTTTATCGCCTTGTTTGGGATGAAATGACTAAAACATGACGTGGTTTCCCTCTGTCTTTTCTACAAATATTTTCATGGCAGTTGTTCAGATGATTTTTCCTACTTGGTGACATTAGTGGCTTTATCGCCTTGTTTGGGATGAAATGACTAAAACATGACGTGGTTTCCCTCTGTCTTTTCTACAAATATTTTCATGGCAGTTGTTCAGATGATTTTTCCTACTTGGTGACATTAGTGGCTTTATCGCCTTGTTTGGGATGAAATGACTAAAACATGACGTGGTTTCCCTCTGTCTTTTCTACAAATATTTTCATGGCAGTTGTTCAGATGATTTTTCCTACTTGGTGACATTAGTGGCTTTATCGCCTTGTTTGGGATGAAATGACTAAAACATGACGTGGTTTCCCTCTGTCTTTTCTACAAATATTTTCATGGCAGTTGTTCTGATGATTTTTCCTACTTGGTGACATTAGTGGCTTTATCGCCTTGTTTGGGATGAAATGACTAAAACATGACGTGGTTTCCCTCTGTCTTTTCTACAAATATTTTCATGGCAGTTGTTCAGATGATTTTTCCTACTTGGTGACATTAGTGGCTTTATCGCCTTGTTTGGGATGAAATGACTAAAACATGACGTGGTTTCCCTCTGTCTTTTCTACAAATATTTTCATGGCAGTTGTTCAGATGATTTTTCCTACTTGGTGACATTAGTGGCTTTATCGCCTTGTTTGGGATGAAATGACTAAAACATGACGTGGTTTCCCTCTGTCTTTTCTACAAATATTTTCATGGCAGTTGTTCTGATGATTTTTCCTACTTGGTGACATTAGTGGCTTTATCGCCTTGTTTGGGATGAAATGACTAAAACATGACGTGGTTTCCCTCTGTCTTTTCTACAAATATTTTCATGGCAGTTGTTCAGATGATTTTTCCTACTTGGTGACATTAGTGGCTTTATCGCCTTGTTTGGGATGAAATGACTAAAACATGACGTGGTTTCCCTCTGTCTTTTCTACAAATATTTTCATGGCAGTTGTTCTGATGATTTTTCCTACTTGGTGACATTAGTGGCTTTATCGCCTTGTTTGGGATGAAATGACTAAAACATGACGTGGTTTCCCTCTGTCTTTTCTACAAATATTTTCATGGCAGTTGTTCAGATGATTTTTCCTACTTGGTGACATTAGTGGCTTTATCGCCTTGTTTGGGATGAAATGACTAAAACATGACGTGGTTTCCCTCTGTCTTTTCTACAAATATTTTCATGGCAGTTGTTCAGATGATTTTTCCTACTTGGTGACATTAGTGGCTTTATCGCCTTGTTTGGGATGAAATGACTAAAACATGACGTGGTTTCCCTCTGTCTTTTCTACAAATATTTTCATGGCAGTTGTTCTGATGATTTTTCCTACTTGGTGACATTAGTGGCTTTATCGCCTTGTTTGGGATGAAATGACTAAAACATGACGTGGTTTCCCTCTGTCTTTTCTACAAATATTTTCATGGCAGTTGTTCAGATGATTTTTCCTACTTGGTGACATTAGTGGCTTTATCGCCTTGTTTGGGATGAAATGACTAAAACATGACGTGGTTTCCCTCTGTCTTTTCTACAAATATTTTCATGGCAGTTGTTCAGATGATTTTTCCTACTTGGTGACATTAGTGGCTTTATCGCCTTGTTTGGGATGAAATGACTAAAACATGACGTGGTTTCCCTCTGTCTTTTCTACAAATATTTTCATGGCAGTTGTTCAGATGATTTTTCCTACTTGGTGACATTAGTGGCTTTATCGCCTTGTTTGGGATGAAATGACTAAAACATGACGTGGTTTCCCTCTGTCTTTTCTACAAATATTTTCATGGCAGTTGTTCTGATGATTTTTCCTACTTGGTGACATTAGTGGCTTTATCGCCTTGTTTGGGATGAAATGACTAAAACATGACGTGGTTTCCCTCTGTCTTTTCTACAAATATTTTCATGGCAGTTGTTCAGATGATTTTTCCTACTTGGTGACATTAGTGGCTTTATCGCCTTGTTTGGGATGAAATGACTAAAACATGACGTGGTTTCCCTCTGTCTTTTCTACAAATATTTTCATGGCAGTTGTTCAGATGATTTTTCCTACTTGGTGACATTAGTGGCTTTATCGCCTTGTTTGGGATGAAATGACTAAAACATGACGTGGTTTCCCTCTGTCTTTTCTACAAATATTTTCATGGCAGTTGTTCAGATGATTTTTCCTACTTGGTGACATTAGTGGCTTTATCGCCTTGTTTGGGATGAAATGACTAAAACATGACGTGGTTTCCCTCTGTCTTTTCTACAAATATTTTCATGGCAGTTGTTCAGATGATTTTTCCTACTTGGTGACATTAGTGGCTTTATCGCCTTGTTTGGGATGAAATGACTAAAACATGACGTGGTTTCCCTCTGTCTTTTCTACAAATATTTTCATGGCAGTTGTTCAGATGATTTTTCCTACTTGGTGACATTAGTGGCTTTATCGCCTTGTTTGGGATGAAATGACTAAAACATGACGTGGTTTCCCTCTGTCTTTTCTACAAATATTTTCATGGCAGTTGTTCAGATGATTTTTCCTACTTGGTGACATTAGTGGCTTTATCGCCTTGTTTGGGATGAAATGACTAAAACATGACGTGGTTTCCCTCTGTCTTTTCTACAAATATTTTCATGGCAGTTGTTCTGATGATTTTTCCTACTTGGTGACATTAGTGGCTTTATCGCCTTGTTTGGGATGAAATGACTAAAACATGACGTGGTTTCCCTCTGTCTTTTCTACAAATATTTTCATGGCAGTTGTTCTGATGATTTTTCCTACTTGGTGACATTAGTGGCTTTATCGCCTTGTTTGGGATGAAATGACTAAAACATGACGTGGTTTCCCTCTGTCTTTTCTACAAATATTTTCATGGCAGTTGTTCAGATGATTTTTCCTACTTGGTGACATTAGTGGCTTTATCGCCTTGTTTGGGATGAAATGACTAAAACATGACGTGGTTTCCCTCTGTCTTTTCTACAAATATTTTCATGGCAGTTGTTCAGATGATTTTTCCTACTTGGTGACATTAGTGGCTTTATCGCCTTGTTTGGGATGAAATGACTAAAACATGACGTGGTTTCCCTCTGTCTTTTCTACAAATATTTTCATGGCAGTTGTTCAGATGATTTTTCCTACTTGGTGACATTAGTGGCTTTATCGCCTTGTTTGGGATGAAATGACTAAAACATGACGTGGTTTCCCTCTGTCTTTTCTACAAATATTTTCATGGCAGTTGTTCAGATGATTTTTCCTACTTGGTGACATTAGTGGCTTTATCGCCTTGTTTGGGATGAAATGACTAAAACATGACGTGGTTTCCCTCTGTCTTTTCTACAAATATTTTCATGGCAGTTGTTCAGATGATTTTTCCTACTTGGTGACATTAGTGGCTTTATCGCCTTGTTTGGGATGAAATGACTAAAACATGACGTGGTTTCCCTCTGTCTTTTCTACAAATATTTTCATGGCAGTTGTTCAGATGATTTTTCCTACTTGGTGACATTAGTGGCTTTATCGCCTTGTTTGGGATGAAATGACTAAAACATGACGTGGTTTCCCTCTGTCTTTTCTACAAATATTTTCATGGCAGTTGTTCAGATGATTTTTCCTACTTGGTGACATTAGTGGCTTTATCGCCTTGTTTGGGATGAAATGACTAAAACATGACGTGGTTTCCCTCTGTCTTTTCTACAAATATTTTCATGGCAGTTGTTCTGATGATTTTTCCTACTTGGTGACATTAGTGGCTTTATCGCCTTGTTTGGGATGAAATGACTAAAACATGACGTGGTTTCCCTCTGTCTTTTCTACAAATATTTTCATGGCAGTTGTTCAGATGATTTTTCCTACTTGGTGACATTAGTGGCTTTATCGCCTTGTTTGGGATGAAATGACTAAAACATGACGTGGTTTCCCTCTGTCTTTTCTACAAATATTTTCATGGCAGTTGTTCAGATGATTTTTCCTACTTGGTGACATTAGTGGCTTTATCGCCTTGTTTGGGATGAAATGACTAAAACATGACGTGGTTTCCCTCTGTCTTTTCTACAAATATTTTCATGGCAGTTGTTCAGATGATTTTTCCTACTTGGTGACATTAGTGGCTTTATCGCCTTGTTTGGGATGAAATGACTAAAACATGACGTGGTTTCCCTCTGTCTTTTCTACAAATATTTTCATGGCAGTTGTTCAGATGATTTTTCCTACTTGGTGACATTAGTGGCTTTATCGCCTTGTTTGGGATGAAATGACTAAAACATGACGTGGTTTCCCTCTGTCTTTTCTACAAATATTTTCATGGCAGTTGTTCTGATGAATTTTCCTTTTTGCTGTTTCTCCTGCATGAACTTAAGCATGCTATTAGATTGTCAACTAGGTCTCACCTTTTTACTGTAAAACAGTTCAATGGGCCCAAAAGTCTTTCTATACACAGTGCTTCCCCAAGAGGATCTCCATTCATCCTGAATGGTGGTAGTTTGGGGTCAGATCAGCAATGATGGAATGTAGCTAGCTTGGTCTTTGAGGCATTGAATGTAACCAGCCAGTTTTTTACCCCATTGGGTAGTTTGTGCAAGATTGGAAGATAGATCAGTTGCCAATCTCTGACCATCAAGAGTTTTAGAGATGCACCCATATATCATCATATCATCGACTTAGATGTTTACAAATGATTTGAGTATATTCTTAGGCAGATCACTTATGTAGATCATAAAAAGAATTGGTCCAAGGAGTTGACTCCTGGGGGTTTCCTGTATTGACCTCTAGGGCTCTGAAGAACTGGCCATTGATAAATACCTTCAGGGACCTCCCTGTTAGGAAGGATTTTGTGGGAAGAACTGGAATTAGGAAAAAAAATACAAAAAAAAAACTGTCGCACATGGCGATGCTACACCCAATCGAATGCCTTCTTTCGAACCTGAAACGAACGTACGACTCTTCCAAACGAACACTTTACGACAGAGAACGAGCAAATGGCACCCACGACTGTTACCGACAAACGGACGACCGACCGCAACGGCTTTTGCCACCCAAAAAACGTCAAACAACTCGCGCGTCTTCTTCTTGTAGTCCTCGGTCGAGTCCATTATGGTACTCCAAGGTGTGCCCAGTGAAAACACACACACACATGCAGTTCAAGGTCGCTTCCTCGCATGCTCGTTACAGATTTTATGATTGAGAAAACCCTTCCAGTGATTCTATAACTGGAGAGATTGTATAGTAAGCCTTTGTGCCACACCTTGTCAAAGGCCTTTGATATATCTAGTGCTATGGTCCTTGAGGTGAGTTTATTATGAAGAGCCTCACTGATTCTGTGAGTGATGGTAGTTAGGATGTCGGCAGTGGACTGGGCCGACTGAAACCCATATTGCTCATCGCTGAAGAGCTTGTTCTTTTCTAGGTGCTTGACAACCTTATTAATTACGGTCTCAAAAAGCTTGCCAATGAGTACTCCAGACTCTATGCATCCAGACTTGGGTTGCAGAACAATCTCCAGATGCCCTGAGGAATTGCAAACCAATGTTTTCTTGAAGAACAACTGTGCATCATTTCTTTAATATTTACACACTCTTTTTATTATATAGTGTATATGTAATACATAATTATGTGATATATAGTATAGATTTAATACATAGGACATAACTTTTACATGGTATATAATTAATTAATATATAATACATCATTTTTATATGATATATATTTAATACATAAAAATGCAGTTTAAATTACAAAAGAAAAAAATTTATTAAGGTGAAAATATATTGAAAGTTTTTTTTTTTTAAGCATTTCACCCCAAGCAAGGCAAGAGTGCTACTAATACACAAGAGGCTACAGAGATTGAAAGTAAGAGAAAAAACTAGGTATAGGAGGGATTGAGAAAAGGATAAAAAGAACTGGGATCAAGGCATTAGAAGATGTTGATTGACATTACATTTACATTTTTGAAGATTATAGTTATCAGGGAAGCATGTAAGAGGAAGGGAGTTCCACTGTTAGGAAGTGCAAGAGAAGAAACTATTTGAGTAGAAAAGGCAGTTACATTTAACTGTTTCAACCGTAAAAGTGTGGGACTGAGATCCCAACCTAGTAGCAGGCTTAAATTCATGCAGTCAGGGCACCAAGAAAAATAGCTCGTCAGAGCAGATGCCATGAAAATATTTATAGAAAAGACAGAGGGAAGCCACAATATGTTGGTGAGAAACTGACTGGAGTTGAGAATTTCAAAAATTTATTATCCGGGGATCGTATAACATATTTACTGCTGTTACAATATGGGATAATAAAAACATAAATGATAGAAAGCAGAATAAGGTCAGATAAGCTATGCATCTTGATATATCAAATGCTAAAAATTAGTTCACTGTGTCATACCAGGCAATTTTTCTTGTTAGAATCTTGCACATTTATAAATCTACATTCATCTATGCATTGAATACTGCTGCCATATTTGGTCTGGTGCTCTGACTATATGTCTTGAGATTCTTGACAAAATTTAAAAGAGGCTTTGTAATCTTGACTTCAGTCACTTTTCACCAACATATGATATAGCTTCCTTCTGGCTTTTACTACAAATATTTTCATGGCACTTGTTCTGATGAACTTTCATCCTTGGTGCCTCTATTGCATAAATTTAAGCATGCTACTAGATTATCAACTAGGTTTCACCATTTTACTGTTCAAATAGCTAGATGCAACTGTATGTTTTATTCTAATAGTTTCTTTTCTTGCACTTCTTGCTTCTGGATCTCACTTCTAATTTATTACTTCCTTGCCACCTGCAATCTTTGAAAATTAAAATGCAACATCAATCACCATCTTGTCTTCCTAAAACCTGTTCCTTTATTGTCCTTCTCCTCACTAAAGTCTTATTCTTTTTCACTCCCTGTAACCCTTTGTTGTAGTGTAGGATTTTTTTCCATTTTGTCATTCAGTTACTTGCTGATAGATTAATTTCTATATCATGTCTCCTATAGATGACTGTATAAGCATTGAAGCACAGGTTGTATTCAGTGAGAAGATTGCTTGAAAAAAAAATTGAATTTATTGGTAACAACTTTTCCCAAAGCCAGAGAATTTTCTTAAGCTGTGGTTAGTAACATATAAATATAAACTAAAAAATAAAAAAAAACAATCCAGATCAATAAGTAAGAAAAAATAAATAACAAACATGGATGAAATTCCAGAAAGGCAGGTATCTATAAAGTGGTGGAGGCCTGACGGCCCATCTAACTAAAATGGGACACTGTAGCTCTCTTCCAAGACAACTTCTAAAAGGAAAAGATAAAATCAACACTGCTTATTTTTTTTTTTTTTTTTTTTTTTTAATGAATATCTTATTATATGTCAGCATAAAGAATTGTTTGGATTCATGCCTTTCTGATAGTTTGTATAAAGTAAAAAGGATCAATGTATAATTTCTTTTCTTAGTTTTTACTTGCTGGGATATTTCATTTACTGATCCACAGGAGAAGACATTTCTGAAGCCAATAATAGCATAAATAGGATTTATTTACATGTCCAGTACTACAAGATTTTTAATTAACATTTTCACTAATTTACCTTTTACTTAATATTAAAATTCACCCAGTACAATGCTCAAGAGCTACTCAAAGTGGAGAGTTACTATTAAACTGTTAATGATCAATGTAGTGTGCGATATGAAGGACAAAGGTGATAATAGGAAGTGAAGATTATGAGACTGAAGACAGATAATGATTGACCGTTGGCTTGAAGAGATCAAGATTACTGTGTTCAAAGAAGCATACACATGGGAATCTGTTCTACATTCTTGAAAAAAAGCTGAGTGAAACTTTCCTCTTATATTTGAAATATTGAGGAAATGGGGATCATTTGACTCCATGGAAGTTGCATGATATGTCTGAGCTGTAAAAGTCTGATATATTTTTTATGGCTTATCAACCCTTTGTGTGATATTTAAAGCCAACATATATTTTGGATTATAGAGTCTATCATGCTTTACATAAAAACAGTGAAGCCTGAGCTGTAGCATTGGACATCACAATTGACAGGGTCTGGCATTCAGATCTTCTCCACAAGCTGAAAAGCTACAGTATCTCCCAGCATGTTTTTGAGCTGATCTAGGCGTTCCTATCAAATTTTGAAACAAGTCGTCGTGAATAGCCACTCGTCTACATCGTTCATACGTATGCAGGTGTCCCCCAGGTCTCCATCCTTGGTCCTACCTATTTTTAATCTTCATTAACAACCTTCCCAATGACACCAACTCTCAACTTGGTATCTATGCTGATGACACTACCATTTACACCCGCATCAATAGTAAGGTGAAAATGGTAGCTGATGTACAAAATGACCAAAGGCCGTCATTAACTGGGGGAAAAGATGCCTTCCATCAACATGGCTGATGCTATCCTCCAAGAAAGTGACTCATTGTGCCTTCTCGGGCTAACATTCTCAGATGACATGAGAAGTAAAGACTATATTGAATCCATCACTAGATCAACTGCCAAGAAAGTCAGTTCACTGTGTCGAGCAAGGCAATTTTTCTCTTTGGAATCTATTTTGCATATCTATAAGTCTACCATTCATCCCTGCTTAGAATATTGCTGCCATGTATGGTCTGGTGGCCCTGCTATTTTCCTGGAGCTCCTCAATAAAGTCCAAAGAAGAAGCAGTAATATCATTGGTCCTGATTTAGCAGCTCAGCTTCAGTCACTTGCCCACAGCTGTAAGGTCGCCTTTCTGTGCCTTTTTTTATAAATACTTTCATGGCAACTGTTCAGATGACATCTTCACTATGGTACCTAGACTGTTTAATTTAAGCGCAATACTGGACTGGTGACGAGATCACATCAATTGACAGTTGAGCTAGCTCTATGTAGACAGAACTTCTATGCTAACAGTTTCTTATCACACCCTTCTCACTTGTGGAACTCCCTTCTGGTCACATGCCTTCCCACCAACTTTATACCACAAAATATTAAATGCAATGTCAATCATTATCTACTGTCCTCCTGACTGCTCTTCTCTTTCTCCTCATTGCTAATGTTTCTGTTCTTAATTCCTCCATACCTTGTAACCCCTTGTGTGCTAGTGGCTGTAATGCCTTGCATGGGGTGATACGGAATAAAAAATTTAAAAAAAAAATCTTTTTTTTAAGTAAATACTGCATTAACAATCTTTTGAAAATAACAATGATTTTCCACATACAAGTCCTAATTTTTAACCCATAGTTAAGGGAGATTATAGATTCATACCTTTCCTAAGGGTATTTGCATGTAAGCGAATATAATGAACCCAACTGGAATTTGAACATGCTTCTCCAATTTCTTATTCTAAGCCACTAACCATTACATCAACCTCACATCTCTAAACTGGTGCTAATGAAGAATGGAGTTCATCTGAACATTTGCCATTGAAATAGCAACAGAGGGGTGACAAGCTTGCAACATTGTATCCATGGGAAAGTATTTAATGATATATTAATTATATTTGTCTTCTTTTTTTTTCCTCGTCACACTGCAATACTTGCTTACCAACAATGCTATTTTTGGCAATGTTTAACCTTAGTGCCTACAAAAAATGGTGTGTCAAAAGGACGGTTATTACTTTGACATCACTATTACTGTTGGCACAGTTCAGTTGTTTTGTTATATTTTGATTGTACTTACAGGTTAGTATGTATGTGATGAAATCATTTAGGTATCATCTGTTAAAAAACACTCCCAATAGATATAAGGTGTGAAATAAAGAGTTATGCAAAATTTGTTCTTTGTTCTTAAGGTGTGCTATTTACTAATACTTGTAGAATATAAATTTGATCTGTGTGTTGTGTTAAAAAAAAGTAACAAAAATAAGATGAATGTTAAATCTTAGGGTTTTAAAAATGGACATTTTAAAAATAGATAAATATATACAAAATTATGTAAAACAAAAGGAGAGGAAGAGCATGGATAAGAGAAAAACTGCTTTTTTTAAAGTTGGTAGATTGTAAAAAAATTGCAACAAAAAATGGCAAATTTGTTATTACTCCTCACTCTTCAGTGCTCAATCAAGGATAATATATGCAAATATGTGCACAATGACTAAAACAGGGGAGAGAAAAATGAATACTTAAGAATCTGCAGTATAAATGACAAACAGTTTACATTTATACCTATCAGATATTTTGTTGTGATCATTACTTCTAGCTAGTTAAATGTAGTGGCAACCAAAGATTTCAAATATAAAAAAAATGTAAATCAAACATTTTTTCCTATGTAAAATAAAAAATAAAATATATTCTCACAAAAATAGGAATTTTTGGAAGGAGTGAGTAAATGTATCTGTAATGTATGAGTGTTTGTAATTATTTGACAGTTGTTGTAAAATTACTTACATGATGGGCAGCAGCTGTTCAAGGAACAGAAAAATAGGAAAGAGATTTTTAAAAGCACGCTGATTTTTATATTGATACCACATGACCCTAGTCACATGACTATGTTTAAAGGAGGTAATTCATTTCTGCCACATAAGTTCCTGTTTATTTAATTCCTTATTTATTTTATTGTTTGAATCATGGGGAACAAAACCACACTCTGCTAACGTGTTTTCACTTCCAAACCTATGCTAAAATCCATTTATAAATATATTCTGCCTCCCCAATGCGACATATGTTGATAAAACATGGGATATGTTAATTCCATTTCAAATTTATTCAAATTGTTTCATTGAAATTTTCAATTTCAATTGAAATTCTAATTTTCTTGTTTTCATTGATATTTTTATAAAATTACGAATAAAAAACTTTTCATAGTTATTTATAAAATGGTAAATAATAAATATTACTTTGTAGTTGGTTTACAGATTTTGATAGTTTTGTAATTTTTTAAAAATTTTGAATAAAAAGATTATTTTTTTAACTTATTTCTTTGTAAAACGGTAAGTCATAAGTTTTTATAAAAGGTAAATAAATATTGCACTGTACTTGGTTTACATATTTTGAAAATTATGTAATTTTTAAAAATAAATTTTTGAATAAAAAGATTCCTTTTTCAAATTTATAAAATGGTAAATAATAAATATTGCATTGTACTTGGTTTACATATTTTGAAAATTATGTAATTTTTAAAAATAAATTTTTGAATAAAAAGATTCCTTTTTCAAATTTATAAAATGGTAAATAATAAATATTGCATTGTACTTGGTTTACATATTTTGAAAATTATGTAATTTTTAAAAATAAATTTTTGAATAAAAAGATTCCTTTTTTAAATTTATAAAATGGTAAATAATAAATATTGCATTGTACTTGGTTTACATATTTTGAAAATTATGTAATTTTTAAAAATAAATTTTTGAATAAAAAGATTCCTTTTTCAAATTTATAAAATGGTAAATAATAAATATTGCATTGTACTTGGTTTATAGGGGATAGAAGGTTGTCAGTTATGGATGAGTTGTTTATCTTACATCAATGTTTGTTTCCACCATGCATTGGTATAATTGATTTGGGTGTATAGTGGCCTTGTGTAATGATTAAAAGAAAATGGACAAAGTGTTGGGAAATACAAAATAAATCTTTATGCACAATGTAATAATACAGAAAGATAAAGTGAAATATGAAGTTTCAAGAGTAAAAGCCCCAGTACATATGAAAGCTAGAGAGAGAAAGATCTGAGAGGAAGTAAATGTATGTATGTATGCATGCAAGCAAGCATATGTGGTGAAGGAAGGTATGTTTATTTTCAATGTAGTAAGAATGGTTTAGTTGTGTAAGGTTGCCAGCTATTTGTGCAAATGTTTATTTCATCTCTGGGTATGTTACACAGATGGCAGTATTAGAGAAAAGAAAAAATTATTTTATCAACTCTGGTTTTGTTTGATTTTCCATCTATTACACATCTATAGATCATCTTTGAAAAAGTCCATTCACTTCTCATTGGCTCACGGTCTTATATCATGGCTGTGAAAGCTTTCTGATCGGTTGGTGGACAATTTTTTATTATTCATCTATTTTTAAAGATGGTGAAAATTTGGTCTTTTTTATTTATTTCTCTATCACCACAGGTTCACATATTTTTATAATCTTGCAAATAAACATTGCCAAGGGAGGCAAAATTGTATGCAGTAGTAGTGGTGTCAAGGGAATAAGCTTCCTTTTTGACACTCCATGTTTTTGCTAAACATTGCCAAATTATTTATGTCTAATGAAAAGAACCAGACTTTGAAAAATCTTCAGAAAACATTTCCATATTTTGTTTTCCTTCTTCATTCAGAAGAATTATGTTAAATTATTTCTTCATTATTATTACAATAAATTAAAATGTCACTCAGTATTTGTTAACTTGAATAAAAAATGCATATTTGATCTTAAATGACACTGCTTTAATTCATTATAGAAAGTAGTCTGTTTGTCAAAAATGATTTACAACAATGGTTAAAACAGAAGTCTTCCATAATTCACAAACTACATATAATTGAAGAACTCAATCTTGAAAATTTCCACAGATATTAATGTATTTTTTTTTTTTTTTTTCAGTTGACAAGAAGGAATTACGTCAGTGGTGAGTAAGACTATCTGATTTTTGTACTCCATCAGGTCACCATCAAAAAGATGAAGGTCTACCTGATTCTTGATACTTGAAAGTTACTATTTTTCCTAAAATTTTGCATATATATTCTTATGTGATCAAAACTAAAAGCTGATAAGATTGGATAAATGCTGACAATTCAAAATGGGTTTATGTGTATGTTGATGAAACATTAAAACAATAAATAGTTTAAAAACAAAGTCTGTAGATATATAAGAAACATAAATTTATCTACAAGCATATATATAATGTCAAACAGAAGATGCAACACCACCACAAAAGGAAAAAGTTTTTCAAAGAAATCCTTAAGACAACAGATCTGTACTTGTCTTTTGTAGAAGAGAAATGAAGAACCACTTAAATTTCTTTACTTTTGCTATCTCAGATGAGCTGACATGTTGGCTTCAATCACTTTCTCACTGCCATAATATAGCTTCATTGTTACTTTTCTATAAAAGTTTTCATCCCTGTCGTACCAATGATCTCTCATTTCTGGTATCTTGACTTCATGAATTTAAGCATAGTACTAGATTGGCAGCTAGATCGGATTGTTTTACAGATCTACAATAATTGCCAAGTGTAAGCAAAGAGCTTTTCCAATGGTTTTTTTTTCTATTGTACTTCTTGTCAATGGAACTCTCTTACAGTTTTTTGCTTTCCTCTCAACTATGATCTTTAAAAATTTATATGCAATGCCAGTCATCATCTGCTGTTTTTTTTCCCCTTGTCCTTTCTCCTCATGAATGTTTTCTCAGTTTCCCTCACTCACAATAACCACTTGAATCATAGTAGCCATATCACCTTGTTTGGGGTGAAATGATTAAAAGAATATGTCATTAATTTTGCTTCACAGTGTGTATGTATAGGTGACAAAGGATTCAATGTTTTTTTTTCTCTAAAAACTGCCTGTTCAAGAATTTTCTACTCATGGGAAGGCAGAGTCATAGTATGATAGAGGGAAAATAGAGCAGTGCCCAGCCCCTCAAAGCATAGGGGTGAAGAGATGCAAATTTTTGTTTGACCCATTTCATTTAATGCCTTTTAATATGATGCCTATGGTTCTTTGCTTCCACTTGTATAACACAATTCCATACACTATGAATCTGTAAGCCGATGTTAATAGCAACTCTTAGACATGTGTTTATTAACGACGTCATGACATAGCCTTATTAACAATGTCATGATGTAGACTAAACATTTCAGGAGTAACTCCAGTTTGGATGCCAAAATTGTATTTGTCTTCCCAGGTGCTAAGGACACCACTTGCTACACCACTGTGAGAAAGAGATGAAACCCAAGAAAATGGAATTTCTTTAACTCTTTAGAATTTAACCCACCCAGACCCGCCCTATAAATATCACCTTCAATGCTGTACCCATCCCATGTATACTCTGATATAATATATGATAACATCAATGCAAATAACACAGGAAGTCACACAAACAGGGAGACTTTGAGACCTGATATTTACAGGGCAGATTTGAGCATATTGAATGCTAAAGGGTTAATGCCAGCATCCTACTGGTAAACTTCAAAGACCTGACTATAACTGATGTATCCCTTTGCCATTCAAAAACCATATTCTCCGTAGTTTCTTGAGTTTTCCTTCTTCTGGTCAGTTACTACTCAGTAGACCAATCATTCTGTACCATACATCTGTTGTGGATTTGAATCAACTCACAACAAAGAAAAAGGCAAGTAAGGTTTTTAAATATACAAATATAAAATACCTTTATTTTTGTGTTTTTACAAATAAATTTTTCTCAATGTATGTGAGTATTAAATTTCTTGTTTTAGAGTTCCTTGTTTGTTTTCATATTTGTATTTGTTTAAGATGAAAAGAAATGCGTTTTTTTTTTTTCATGTGTATGAGTGAGAAAAAGATTCAAGGGAGAAAGTGAGGCAGAAGAGTGTAAGTTTCACATAACTTGGTTAGGAAGATGGGTCAATAGGGCACACATCATGAACAGTTGCCATCTTTTGCTGTTCCTTCCTTCCTTACTGGTTTGTCTGGTTTAGAATCTTTGCTTATATACTCTTCAACGGGATTGCCAAGCATGTTTTTTATCCTTTGTTTTCAAAGGATTAATTTATTAACTGGAAAGATGCATGGATCTTCCAACTCAGAAACCATTTTTTGTCATTTGATGATTGACTGTCTTGGTGTTTATTTCCGTCTTCAGTCCACTCATCTCTTGAGTATCTTATAGGCTTTTGCCTAAGTTCTTTATTCCATTAATTCAGAAGGAGTGACATAGTGAAAGGAAATTTTATTAAATTTTCTTGTTAACTATCTTTTATCATTCATGTATTTTGCTGGAATTTTTTTAAAACTCCTGAAAAAGGTTGAAGAATGCATCTACAGAAATGTTCCAATAAAAACAAGTATGAGGATACAAATCTAAATAACCTGGTGAATAATTGATTTTTTTTTCTATTTTACAGCATGCAATTAATACTTTTCATTAAAATCATTATGTGATGTCTAAAATTAAGTAGTTCAGTTGCCATGGAAAAAAAACAAAGAATTCTTACTGAAAACCAATTTTGTGAAAGAGAGGTGGTCAGAGAATGAAACGGACAAAAATATTTTATGGTTCCAGAAAACTTCAAATTCTAATCATAATAATCTGGGCAAAAAGGTAAAAAAAATGATTTCACTTCATTAAGACAATTAGTCAATGTTGTTTTACTGGGTTCAGTAATATTTAGAATGCATTTTATAATGTGGTGTTGAAAACTTCTCGGCCCAACCAAAAAAGAATTCCAAGAAGGTTATTTGGTTAGATTTTAGAAGGTAGGCCAGATTCAGAATATTTCAACACTTCCTCATTGTATTTGTGTTGGAAGATAAAGCAGATGGACCAAGAGAGAGAGACGCACAAAAAACAGAAAGAGAAACAAAAGTGAAGGAAAGAGAAAGCAACACCGTACCTTCTGAAGAGTTTCATCTCCCTGATCCCACTCACAATCTTTGGGTCAACCTGTGGAATGGTTTTCAAGTATTTTTCAACAGTGTCATACACTGGGATCATCTCCCCTTATCAAAAAATCACCTTTTTGACAACTCAACAATGGTGAGATTTGAACCCAGGTCTCATGCTTGGTATACTAAAATTTTAACTACTTGGCCATATGCCCATAAAGTATTACCAGTATATTCATATTAAATACATTATTTTCTTGTTTATAATACAATTTGAGTATAATATGACCCCATATTTCTGAAACTAAAAACACATAAATTATATCATTGAATATAATACAGCCATCCCTATGTAAATCGTTTTTGAAAAGATGTATTATATTATCTCAATGTCATACATATATTTCACTAAAATATTTAATTTTTCACAAAATTAAAGAATAGAAATGAACCAAATGTTTAGCCATTGCATGTTTGTTCTCTTAATTTCTGTTTCAAAACTTAGCACCTTTCCCTGAAAATTCAAAGATAACTAGACATACCTAGTAACACATTTTAAGGTGTTAACTAAACTATCATATTTTTCTGTTTGATATGACTTTATTATATTTCTATATATTAATAAAGTATGAAAATAAAAAAAATATTGTCTCTCATTAAGAATGGAGAGAGAAAACTTCATAAAAAAACAAGAAAATTAAAATATAAACAAACTTTATCCTGTGAGCAAAACTGTGCACATTTGCAATCTTGCTGTTTTAAATAAATGTAAAAATTCTTATTGAGTAAAAATTTATGAAAACGTCTTCTTGTGTATAATATGCTCCCCCGCCGACTTTTTGCCTTTAATTTTCATTCCAAATTTCTCATATGATGCACAAGAAAATATGGTAAACAGCATTTTGCTGTTGTATTGTTTCCCTTTGGAAATGGTCCCAAAATTAATGACCACTCTGCCACTGCTCCCAGTCAAAAAACAACAACAGCAACAAAAATATATTTCTGGAAAGCAATCAAGAACAATAATCAATGATCAGGAGGTCAGTTCTGATGTTTTACTATGCATTTTTAAAAAAAAATATTCCACCCACTGAGTAGTAATATTTGCAAAGTACAGTTGTACTCAAATGGATATTGTTAAATTTCTGGAAACTGTTTGCATGATGGTTTAATGAACTTGACTGGACCCATTTAACAAGCACTCAACTACTTTTGAACAAAGCTGTAATAAGCGTTGTCAACAGTTCACTTGGTATTAAATTACAAAAACGGTTGCTATGGGTTTTCAGCCGGAACTAAGGCTCAAATCGATCATATTAGATCAGAAATGATAACTCATTAGTTGAGGGAATTAATGATTTATGACTAGTGTTTATGAGAGAAAATGTGGATTGAGCTAATAAAATAGTAATCATATAGCCATAAGTGTGCGTGAATATGTACATACACACAATATAAACAATTAATTGGAATCTAATTCTAATTGAATATAGGTTATTGATGATTGTTGAATACAGTGCTGAATATCCTGAGAAAAGAATCACATAGTGTAATGTTACATTTTTTTTTTTTTTTAGATGTTATTAAAACATGACAAGCATACACATCACTAAAGGGTTTCATGGTGATCAAGTTCATGATATAATCGATCTGTAGAACTGATCATCACATGCATACAATTAAATCTGTTCCATAATCCTGCCAGTATATGTGCCAGTGTGTGTGTGTGTGTGTGTGTGTGTGTGTGTGTGTGTGTGTGTATATATATATAAAACACATAAAAGGGTCATGGAGAGTTCAATCAGACCATGAAAGAGTAGTATTAAAAAGTCCTCAATACAGGTGTGAAAAAAATAAAATATGGCATGTAGAGCTTTTAACTTTAAAAATTGATAAACATTCCCTGAAGATCTATAAGATTGAAATCAAGGTAGCAGATTCAACTGATCTCCTAATTTTTTTTTTGTGTGTATGTATATATATATATACACACACACACACACACATTTTATCATTATGTACCATTGCTGAGGCCCTATTGTTTCCCATCCTATCAAGCTTTTGCTTTTTTGGCATACTTTGGAATTTCCAAAAACCCCACATAATTGTAATTTTCAGCCTTTCCATCTTGGTCATATGGTCATCCCCCACCCAACTTGGTGTATTTAATTGATGTGTGTATATTATGTATACATCATCTATCCTTGTTGGGCTATCCAAGTGGGTATAAATTACCCATTTTCACAAAAAACAATAACCAACTACCTGATTATTGCATGAAAACAAGTTAAACTTTTACATCATCACCATTGGAACCAAAACCTTCATAACCACCAGAAGAGAAATGGAAGAATTCAAATGACAAGAGAGAAAGGCTCAAGAAAATTAACCTTGTCCTCCACCATAAAATCTGCATTCCTGTTGTGATAGTGAGTTTTAAAAACACACGTGTATGCTCCATATTATTTTAATATTTTAAGATTATGTGTTATGGATTTTTTCAAAACAAGCAAAAAAAAAAAATCACCATCACAACAGAATACAGATTTTATCGCAGGTACACTAAGTTCGTCTTTTTAATTTACCCAAGAGGGTCATCTTGGAAAAGATCAAAAGTACTTGGGTTAAAAAAAACTATGGCATCTTCCTTGTTGAATTTCTTCTTAATATCAAGAAACTGATTAGACAAGTGGAAAGGATCAGTATATAAATAAGTAGACGCAATATGTCTATCTTATTCAATGAAACATGTCTGAATGAAGATATGCTGCCAAAATATACATATATGCAACGTGCGATTGGTAAATTGTCGCCACTTTATATTTTTAATTTTGCACTTGCATGTTGATTTTTTTTTTTTTTTCAACTGCACAATAGATTAGGGTCATTTGGGCACTGTCTTTGAGAAAAAGAGCACCATGATGCAATTCATTGCCAGAAATTTGGTAAGTACATGCTGTAATACTTGGCATTCACACTGGAACCTCCAATACAAACATTTCAGAGTGTTTGGGTGTCAATCTGAGGACAGTGTAGAAGATTCAGAAAGAGTTGGGATGATATATCCAGTCAACATCATGGTGTTTGGAGTGATCTCTAGTCATGGCGACATTATGCCTCCATTCATCTTTCAACAGGGCCTCAGACTCCACACAAAGGCCTACATCAAGTGCCTTGTTGGGGTAGTGCTGCCCTGGGTAAAGAGGTTGGCTACTGGAAGACCCTATGTCTGACAACAGGACTCTGCATCATGCCACACAAGCAGGAGAACCCAGTCATAGCTGTCAGACAATTTCTGTAATGACATCACCCTGTAATGACATCACATCTGGCCACATAACCCCCTAGACTACAACCCACTTGATTATTATGTGTAGGGTTCAAATTAGTGAGAGACCAACAAAACTCCTTGTACACCAAAGATGAACTGAAGGCAAGGATTATGGCAGCATTTACCAACTTAAGCAAGGAGACTATCCAAAGTCATCTCTGACTATATTTCTGAGATGAGGTATTATGTACATTATTTACATTATTCGGACTATTGTCCTCATCTTTGTCGCCATATTTGTTACAACGTTTCGGCAGTTTCTTCAGCTGGTTGGAATGTCATTCCAACCACCTGAAGAAGGCCGGAGTGTACAACGGCTGAAACATTGTAACAAATATGGCAACAAAAATGAGGACAATAGACCGAATAATGTAAATAATGCCAAAGTCATCTCTTTAGTATTTCAAGATATTTTTATGTAATTTTGGTAAATATATCTGTTAAAATGAGATGTCAGTGTTATTTTCATCTTCGTATAATTTAGACAATTTATCACTCTCACTCTGTGTGTTTGTGTGTGTATATATACATATATGTGTGTGTGTGTGTGTATATATATATATATATATATATATATATATATATATATATATATATATAATCTTGAAAGCTTTCAACAGGATTTGGTATGCAGGTCTTCTTCAAAGGTTGCAAAGTTAAAGTGCCTCTATACAAATTTTTGAACTGATTCAGGTTTATCAAATTTGTTAATAAACTTCCTGATGACATTCGTTCTCATCTTGGTATCTATGCAGATGGCACAAACATTTACTTCTGTCTTGATAGTAAGTCTGATCAGTCCAATAAGGTCAAATTGACAGCTGATGTAAAAAATGACCTTCAGTCAGTTAACTTTTCAAATGTTAAATGGAAATTAATTAAGAGAGCTTGAGCATTTTATTCTCTATATGCCCCTTGTTATCTATGTCTTAATGAAAAATTGGAGATCATTAGATTTAAAGACAAGATCAATCTCTTAAATCAAAGGAATGAACTTACTGTTAATTGTAAACGTAGCTCACAATTTAACTTTATATATTTGTGTCGATGTATGTATTCATGCGTACTCATACATATATTGGTATATATGTGTGTAAATGAGTTTTTAATAGTTCTTATTTTCTGTGTTGTATTTTGTTTGAGCATGTGAATTTGGCTGTTAGATTTTTTATATGCGTATATGTCGTGTCTGTTCATTTGTATGTATATGTTTAATTGCCTTTTTTCTTTGCTCTGTTCATAGCTGAATATTTGTTTTTCAATTATACTCTTAACTTTCATCAATTAAACCCTCTTTTTATCTTATATATACATTTGCCCATGTATGTCAAATTTTGATAATTGATTTGTACTTGCTTATTAATACTTTTAGGCCTGAATCTTGGTGAGTCTGTCTGTGTCTTTATTAGTGTGTGTGTGTGCGTGATTGCTTGTATATGCTTTTAATTGTATGTATTATTACCTTTGACATGGATTTCTCTATTTCCTGCGTCGTCCGTGTTTTTGTATGTTTATATATCTAAATATATTTACATGTTTGTGCATTATGGTGTGATTGTATCTGTCTTGTCATTTGTAAAACTTCTTCCCCTGCCCACATCATCTGAATTCAGATCTCTTCAATTGTATCTAAGTTGTTGCAATGTTTGAATCTCCTTAGATTAGCGTTTGCTCTAACTATAAATTTGGTTTTTCAATTAAAACAATAAATAAATAAAAAATAAACCTATGTTTTCCTTTGTTCATTCTTCAAATAACTTTATAATATTTTAAAGTTAATGCGGAATTAAATTTAATATTTAATATTTAAAATTTGTAATTTTTATTTTTTAACTTTATAGTAAAATTAAAAATTAATCAGAATGATTTCTAATTTAGTCTACCTTTAACATTAACATAACATAAATTGTGTCTAAGATTCATTGTCAAGTTTTTTGAATTATCACATACTTGTATTTTGATTGGTCATTGTAGCTTACGTAACAATGTTTCCCCTATTGATGGGGAGTTTGGTTGGTTTTGAACTTTTCAAAACTCTTTATTCTGCAATCAACACCATCACTTGACAAGACATGAGAAGTTTGAAACATAATAACTATTTTTGTAGTGATGTTATAACATGTTCTATTTGCTCTACTCTGTATTGAGCACTCTTTTAAGAATAATGTTTTTGGTTATTGGAATTTTATTCTGTCTATACCAATCCTATACACACACACACACACACACACACACACACACACACACACACACACACAAGTTGTGTTTCAGTATGTCTCACTGACACTAGTGACCAGTGTTCAGGTTAATTAATGTTTAGGATTTTAAGAGATTTTCAAGGCCGCATACAGCAAGCCCCTCATTTGGGAAATTACACCCTGTCAATCATACCCCATTCCTCATACAGCCCCTTGACAGATTAATCAAAATCTAGTTAATCTTATCAGCCTATCTCTCCATAATTTCTTGGTCATTTGTTATAGATTATCCAGTAAAGAATAGCCTTTTATAGAAACGAAAATATTTTCTAAAATTAACTCTGCAACATACACTTTCTGCTTCGTCTGTCTCTACTCAACAAATTTCTTTCTCCATCAACCCTCTTAAATATGATTGGATACAATTATGAGCTCAAATCCATCAATATTCATAAATATCTGATTGAATTATACATGAATTTTATTTCCACTTCTACAATATGATGTATGTAAGGAAGGGGCAAGCTCATATACATGTTGAGAAGTTGAAGATTACATTAGTACTGAAGCAGGTGATGTATGTATGTGTGTGTATATAATATATATATATATATATATATATATAATTGGGAATGTGGTTGAGTGGTTAGAACGTTCACTTTCTGATGATGAGAGCCAGGTTCGAATTTCATCATGGTCGATTTGTGAGGCAGGTGATTTCCTGACGATGTTATTGGTCTGGAGGAGGCAATCACAGCATGCAACACCTTTGGAAAGTGCCTGAAAAACCACACCACGGGTTGACCCCATCCATGTGAGTGAAATTGGGTAGACGGAACCCTTGGGAGCCTTCAGTGGTTGTGCTAGCATGAAGTCACAAGTCATTGTGACTTAGGTTTTGATCATGCTAGCCTTGTTCAGACTGTTTTCCACACTAGATAACCCACTCTCTCTCAGAAACTGTAACTGAGGTCTACTCGGCATAGTTGCAGTATAAGCCACAGGTGGGCTGTGTGGGTGTTGAACAAACACAAATGTGTTTTTTAAAAGGCTATTGGATGTATGAAAAATGTTCCTTGCTTTTCTGAAATTTTTAGAATGCTATTTATCAGATTCTCCTTTCTGCTTCTTTTATATACCATGTTCATTCAAGACATTGGCAACTATGGCTCCCCTGTCTTTTGTAGCTCTTAATTAATTTTTATCCATCATGTTCCACCATGCATTTACTCAAGCTCGCTAGGTAGGTTATACATTGTTTTCCTCTGTCCCTTTTGCCTTCAATCTATCCTTTAAGTATCAAATTTTCCAAACCCTTTCCTTATGTGTATTAGAAATTTAAAATACCTCTTTCTGATGTTAAGTATAAGTGTTCTTTTTGTTTCCATTTTTTCTGAAACTTTGTCAAGATTTTTTGATTATGTTCGATCTATGGTTTTCTCCGCATCCTTCTGCAGAATCACATTTCTGTTGCTTCACTTCTCTTCTTCATCTTTGAGGTGATTGCCCAGCATTCACTACCATAAATACCAATGTACCTTCGGATTTCAGTGTCACACTTTCTGTCCTCTGTTAAAACAGCTCCCATATATTTAAATTGTTGTTTGAATTTGCGTTTTGGGCAACAACCATGCATTCTGTCTTCTTGCAATTGATTTTTAGTCATTTCTTCTTTTCTGTAGAAGTTCTTGTAGTTTACCTTGCATTTTAAATTATCAAAGCTGGTGCTTTTCCACTTCAAGAGACATGTAACCATTCTTAAAATACATAAACAAGTTTTAGGCAGTTTGGTCAGATATTGTTTTATTTCTTTCCACTCCCTAAATTCTATGAATATCTATGAGATGTACTAGCAGAGGAAATAGAAAGTGCATTTTATGAAGATATATAGGGTAACTAACAGATGACACTAGACTTGAAAAGATACAGATCATAGTGATCAGAGAAGCATCATCTCAGGAGTTTGTTCCACAAAATAGTAGTTCTCTGGAGGATGCGGTCTTGCTCCTTACCAATGAAATATGAAGAAAATGAGGATGAATCAGCTCCTTGTAAATGGCATGACATGTCCTAGCAGTGAAGAACTAAACTGGTGGAACTAAGGAATGTAGCTCACAAGAACATTTGCCATTGAAATAGCAATAGAGTAGCACAAGGCTTTCAATGTTTCATCTGTGGGGGAAACGGGTTTTTAGGCTCTCATCACTTACATCGTTACTTTTGCACTCTATGGTGGCTAGAAAGTGAGGATTGGGCAACCCCAGCCCAAATATGGCAGAAACACCCCATTTTTGGTTTGATCTGGCTCTTGTAAAGTAAGAACATGTAGCATAAGGAACCAACAATTTTTCAACCATTTTTAGTGTTGAGTTCCATTTGCGGTCTTGTGTGAGATCAAGTCCCATTAGATGTTCAAGGAAAGGTGCCACATTAAGAGTACAACTATAAATCATAATTGGAGAAAATTCTGCTTGGGGATAATGAAACTTTATTACATTGATTTTAAGTGTTACAAGCCTGTTTTTTTTTTCTCTATTGAGCTGTTAGAGCTAGGTCAGAGGAGAGATCAGCTACCAGTCTCTAATCATCTAAATTTTGTAGGGTACACATAAACTGTGGTATCATTTTTATATATTTACTAATGTTCTTAGGCAGATCATTGTTATAAAGCAAAAAGAGGGTAGGACTGATGAGAAAGCCTTAGGGGATATCTACATTGAGCTCATGGACTTCAGAGGACTGGTCATTAAAAACAACTTTTATGGATCTACCTGATAGGAATGACTTGATAATTTAGAAGACTTCCAGAGAGGCTATATGGTAGAGTTTGTGTAGCAACCATCTACATCACACATTCTCAAAGGCCTGTGAGATATCTAAAGTAATTGCTCTTGTGATGAATTTATTTTTAAGTGCTTCATTGATTTTATGTGTAATGACTTAATTGACAGCAGCAGTGGAACTAGAGGAGCAAAATCCATATTGTTTCTATTGAGGTGATTAACAACTTTTTTGATAACTCAAAACGTTTGCTGATAACATTAAGGAAGCTGATGAGGTCAATGTTGTGACCATGATGAATGCTCACTTCCATTCTTAAAAACAGCTGACATCTTCCATAGACATTGAAAACATTTCTCCTTCAGGCAGTAGTTAAACAACTTTGCCAAGATTGAAGATAGCTCTGGGCTAAGTTCTTAAAAACAACCAACGGAATTTTATCCAGATCAGTAGTAATTTGTAGAGTCAGTTTTGGACCAAAGGTTTGTAAAAATTGAAATTATTAGGCTGAAATATAAATAATTTCCATTTTTGGAACTCAATTGTAATGGAGAATGTGCCATCCTACCTAACCATTCCTTAAAGACCATATATATTTGTGTAACACAGAATCTCTCATATTGTGCGATCCCCAAATTTTCACTTTATAAAAAATTGTTTTATTATGTATCTTGTGTATCATGTGAGTTCCTTTTTTGAGAGACCAAATTACAAAAGACTAACTTCTTTTCCTCTATCTCTTTATCCCATCTTCTAGTTAAATAAAATAAAAAAGAATGATAAAAGTATCATTAGTAACACTATACTCGTTGCGTAAACACGTACAGCCATAAACAACCAAACAAGAAACAGCTAAACATCTTTATAAACATAAACAATGGAAAAGATGCATATTCGCTATGTTTGTATTTTATGATACAATGCTATCAATAATGTGTGAATATTAAATGCATTATTATTGGATTCAGTTAAGTAAAACATCAGTTTTATCAAAATTATTTTAAATATAGCTATACTTTTAGACTACAGTAAATGGATATATAGTTTGGTCAATGGCATAGCCAGGGCCAGCAGTATATAGGCTAATTTTATATCTTGTGCATGATGTGACCCCCTTAAAATTAGCTTAAAAATTAGGTTTTCAAAAGTCACATTATATACAGATTATCAGAACTGGTGATAAAAAAAGGGTTGCATACAACAATGTTCAATGTAAAAAGCAGTGGATTGGCAAGGATACATCTTCAAACTCCATTGAATTCCATGGAAGAAAGGTAATGTGCTTGTGATGATATTGTTGGGGTATTATTAATTTAGAGCTCTTAAAATGCAATGAAATACTAAATGCACATTTATATGTCTAGCAGCTACAATGTGTCTCTAAAGGTCTTGTCAATAGGAAGAATGTTCTCCTCCTTGACAATGCAAAGCTACACACAAGAATAACACAAGAAAACATTTGGGAACTAGGTTCATTTGTTCTATTCCACACCCATATTCACCTGACCTTGCACCAACAGATTATTTTAATCACTGCAAAATGCTTTGATGAGAAAAACTTCCCCTAATGACAATCATGATTCAAGAGTTTGTTGAAAATGTTTTAATATCAAAACCCTTCTGCTTTCTTGCTTCTTTGCCACCTTAGGGTGAAATGGTTAAATAAAACATTAGCAGAACTACATTATTGACAGGATTAAAAATTGATTCCCTCACATACTGTAAATTGTGTAAGCCATAGAATTATGGCTAAATCATAAAGAATAATCTTCTGCCTTTCCAATTTTTATTTGAAAATTTTGGCACTAACACACTGACATTTCTGTCCAATCATGAACAACTTTTTGTTCACCAGCTTCTTCACTCTTTCATAAAAAAAGGAAACAAACACAATGACTATTTTCTTAGGAAATCTGGTGACACTCTTGACTTGAATAAATTTTCAGCACTCCCTCATGTAACTACCTATGTATCAGTCTTATATATATGTCTGTGTGTGCTATATATTTCTGTGTATCATTGTCATGGTGACGGTTTTTCCATAATATTTTCAAGTGTTTTGGTGTTCTTCTTGAATGAAACATTGGTAACAGTATGAAAAAAATATAGAAAAATTTAAACATCCGACCAGTTATCACATATTCCATCTTACATGCTTTGTTTGGATATTTCATATAAAAATATTTTTATCGTATATAGATATATGTATGAGATAAATTTATCTCATCTAATATATATATATATATATGTAAGTTTTCAGCTTAACCCACTTAATCAGACCTTAATGGACATTAAGATACATATCGAGGAAGTGGGTCAGGCTGAGAACTTTTCAGCACCCTCCTCCTTGTATTTATATTTCTTGTTGTATGCACACACATGCACACATTCTTATGTAAGTAAACCAGTAAGTCCATCACAATAAGATGACAAAACAAAGCATTTATTTTATACAAGAGATATTCATTTTTAAATATAATCTCCTTCCTTATCAATGCCCTTAACCCAATGTTTCTCTTTTAATCATATAGAGCAAACATCTTGGATCAAAATTCAATTAATGACTCTGTCAGATTATGTATTTATTGATTTATCTTACACACACACACACACACACACTCTTGCAAATTTTACATATGCTTATGACAACATGCCATATATAATCACCAACCTGTAGGTTATACTGAATGTGTTAAAATATTAACTGATCAAAGGATAAGTGTCAATGTCTACCCTAATCTTAATCTTTGGCCTGCAATGAAGAGGTTGAAAATTTACCTATTCAGATGGTTACCATAGCAACTATTTCTGGAATTTAATTAAATCTATTGTTTTCACAAGATGCATCTAGTGTTTGAATTTAGAAATGAATCTAGAAACAGTTTTTCTTTAAAAATATGATGTTGTAATTCTTACTCAACCAAGATGTTTATTTTTATTTTTTTTAATTTCTGTTTTTCATAAATCTGTATGTGGTTTGTGATTTTTATCAGGCTTATTTGTAAATTAAAAAGGAAAAACAAAATAAAAAATGTTACCAGCAAAGTGAGAAACTAAGGCATTGTATAGAATGCTGAGCAGTTTTCTTTTTTGGCAAAATATAAGATACACTGATTTTATTCTGACCTAACACATCTTAGCAATTTAATAGAATTCCAAGGTATTCTCTGTAATGTCTAGTTTTCTTTCTATTTTTTGTTTTATTTTTCAAAGTATTATAGTCAATAGGAGGATGCATCATTAATGAATTGAAGCCTGTGAAATCTAAACTAAATAAAAAGAGAAACAAGACACAATAAGCTTTTATTAATGAACTGGAAAACAAAACTAGAATGAAAACATTTTGGTCTTCAGTTTATTGTATCAGTCTTAACTCAAATGAACTTTTGTTTTTTTACATTATTTGGTAAGTACATGTGTAAGTATTTTTTATGTTAAAAAATACAATGCATTTCAAACGTTCATTTGAGTTGAGACTGATACAATAAATTGAAGACCAAAATGCTATATATACAGGGTGTCCATAAAGTTTGTGTGCACTTTAAAAAATTTATAACTTTATTTGTATTTCTGATAGAAATAATTTGTAAAACGGATTACAAAGAAGTAAATCTATATTTTTTAAGGTTTTATTGAAATTTTATTGAAATTTTCACATGTCCTCCATCATTAGCAATACAAAGGGTAATACGATTTTGCAGTTCATGAAAAACATTTGCCAACTGATTTACAGTAATGCCTGAAATCACATTAGTTATTTTAGCTATACTTAAAACTAGGTACATTAAACTTTATAACATTTTTTACAGATTATTTCTATCGCAAATACAAATAAAATTATAAATTTTTTAAAGTGCACACAAACTTTATGGACACCCTGTATATATAAAAATGGTTGTATGTGATAGCATTGCACTTCTAAGTATTGCTGGCAAAATTCTCGCTCATGTTATTCTCAACAGAATAATCAAATATCTCATTGATGACATCTATTCCGAATCTCAGTGTGGTTTTTGTTCAGGTCATGGAACCATAGATATGATTTTTTCACTTTGTCAGGTGGCTGAGAAAGTTTGTGAGAAGAACCATGAACTCTATACCGTCTTTATCAATCTGACCAAAGCGTTTGACGCTGTAAACAGGGGTACCCTCTGGAAAGTACTCAAAAAGCTTGGCATACCTGACAGTATACTAAATGTCATCATCTTGTCTCATGAAAGAATGAAAGCATCTGTTTTATCTCATGGAGTTTTCAGAAAGCTTTGATGTAACAAATGGCACAAAACAAGGTTGTCATGGCTCCTGTACTTTTCGCTCTCTTCTTTTTGGTCTTGCTGCACCATACTTTTAGTGATCTTGACATGGAAATTTGAATTCTGCACAAATGGCGGCCTCTTTAACCATCAACATTTTAAATCAAAATTGCTGACTTGAGCAAGCATTATTCATGATCTTTTGTTTGCTGATGACCTTGCGTTCATGGTTACTTCAATCAAAGAATCTCAAGCACTCATCATTTTTTCTACTGCTTGCAATGCATTCGGATTAACTATAAGCATAAAGAAAACTGAAGTTGCCCATCAACCAAGACCTACACCTAAGGAGGTCAAGTGTTTAAAACAAAAACCACCTGCCCATGCCTTTCCAATCGTTCCCATTACTGTTGGCAGCAACAACCTGAAGTATGTGAAATCATTCTTGTACTTAGGAAGCAAAGTCATTTCAAGTGTCTCTTTGGATGACAAAATAGTTAACCGAATATCAAAGGCAACCAATGCCTTTGGGAAGCTTAAGCATCACCTATGGGATGTTCATAGGATTTCACTGAAAACGAAAATCAGTGTCTATCGAGCAATCATTCTCACCACACTTCTTTATGGGTCAGAATCGTGGACGCCATACAGGACGCACATCAATCAACTTGATGCTTTTCATAAACACTGTCTTCATTCAATATGTGGTTATACACAGCAGGACAAAATTTCTAACCCTGATCTTTTCATCAAATGTGGCATCGGTGGTATTGAATCCTTACTGATGCAATCACAGTTCAGATGGGCTGGCAGAATGAGTGATGATCGGATGCCAAAAATCTTCATGTCTAGCCAACTTTTTCATGGTAAGCATAACGCAGACCGTCCTTGGTTATGCTTCAAAGACAAACTTAAATACAATTTAATTGCTGCAAACATCCCTATAGAGGAGTTCAAACTTGCTGTTGAAAACCAAGCAAACTGGAGAAATACCTGCTACCGAGGTATAACTAACTTTGAAAAGAATCATCTCAACTGAGAGAATTAAGAATTAACACTAAATCTAGGGCCAATACATCAGCCCATATCATGATCAACCCTTCAGTCTGCCCTTCATGTGGATTTGTTTGCAAATCCCATGCAGGTTGTTGTCATATGAAACATAAACATAAAAACTGAACTGAAAATCACTCATACGTCAAAAATCACAGGAGAGTCCATCATCATCATCATCATCATCATCATATATATATATATATATATATATATATATATATATATATATATATATAAGTAAATATACATAATATCCAATGTCAATAACATGACATGGAGTTTCATGCAGATCTTCAGGTCCAAGTCATGCTATCGACGTTGGATATTATGTATATTCACTAATATATATTTATAGCTGTGTCTCATAACATTGAGCACTCTATTTATAATACCTGTGAAAGAAATATACTCATATGTACATACAATGTTTTTCTGCATGTATGCATATTGTATATTTTTTGTTTTACACATACATACATATATACTAATACATTCGCTCCCTACCATTTAGTACAACTCTGAGTATCATGTACATGGCAATTGTCAGGCACAAATTGAACATTGAACATTGAAATTGGTTATGACTCTCTCCAACATGTCATTTGGATTTCTTCAGATTTCTCTCTTGATGTTTTCTTTCAGCCTGTCAATTGTGTCTGGGTTGCCATTGTACACTCTCTCCTTCAGGTAGCCCCAGAGAAAGCAGTTTGGAAGGCTCAGATCAGGAGAGTACAGCGGCCATGGATTGTCGATCATCCTCGAGATTAATCGGTCGCCTGGAAAGTATTGTCCGAGGTATTGAAGAGTGCGATCGGAACAGTGAGGTGGTGCACCATCCTGTTGAAACACAACTTTGTGTTGAAACCCCTTCGCCTCCTTAATGCCGGAATGAAGCATCTCCGAGGCATTTCGATGTATCAGTTTGCATTCACAGTCAACCAATGATCATCATCATCTTCAAAAAAGTATGGGCCAAAAATACCATTCTTTCCAAGTGAACACCATATTGTTGTTTTTTTCTACACTCAGAGGTTTTTCAACATGTTCATGAGGTTGTTCACTGGCCCCAAACCTGAAGTTTTGCTTATTCACATGCCCACTCAAATGGAAATGTACCTCGTTGCTGAAGAGAAGACAGTCCAAATGTTGAGGGTTGTTCTCAATATGCTCACTTCTCGTTTGGCCAAACTTGTAGTGTTCGGTCTTGTTGGTTTGAGTTTGCACTTGAAGAATCTGCACTTTGTAGGGAAACAGTCTCAAATCGCTGTGGATAATTTGGCACACAGATCTCCTGAAAATACCCACTTGCTGTGACAGCCATCTGGTAGATTTGTGGGCAACTGTTCCAACTGGCCCCTGACATCTTGAACATGAGCTGGCGTCCTCACTGTGAACTTCGGGCCACAATGGCCTTTGTTATTGTTAGCCACAATTTCAGTGTTTCTAAACTTTTCTACCAAACATATGATTGTATGGTGATAGGGAATTTTCCTTCCAGGAAATTTGTGTTGAAATTGCCTCTGAACAAGTGTAGATAACTTTATTGCAAAATACAGTTCCACAATCTTTGTCCTCTCTTCAACCAAAAACTGCTTGTAGTGGTCCATCTTGGTATCAGATAAAACCTACAGGTATGCCGTGCAACCTGAAAAAGAAAAAGAAACAATTATTTCTTTAGAAAATATGAGCCTTTACTTTTGTCTCTCTTTTTGTGATGCCCCACCCTCTGTGTGTGTGTGTGTGTGTGTGTGTGTGTGTGTGTGTGTGTAAAACCAACTAAAGGTTCTTGTTGATTATTTTTTCAATATTTATAATCATTTTTTATGTCTGCTTTGTATTTGTAAATAAATCTTGCTAGACATTTTCACAGATTTTTGATTACTTAGTCATCAGTTTAATTTTTTTTTTTAATAAAAAATGTCCATCCCAAATCATAATAATCTGATCACAATTTAAACACTATTCATTTCTTAAAAAAAAAAAATTCTTGAATATTACTCACTCATTTTTGTCTTACCAGACTTTAGATTATGGTACTTTGTGTCCTCTACATGTTTTGATTGACCTTTCAACCACCTGATAGATATTCATGAATATTCTCAAATTTAAATGTTTTGATAAATCAATGACATCTTTCTCTTGTATATAAACATGTGCAAGAAAATAAATCCTTAGATTTGCCTTGACAACGTCCTTCAGAAGATGAAACATGTCAGCTAAGAATAGGTTTTCCTCTTGTCTTTTTATCTATATATATATATATATATATATATATATATATATATATATATATATATATATATGTGTGTGTGTGTGTTTCTTGTTACTTTAAACCTTTAGTAGATAAACATGTATGAGCAAACAACTCTAGTTTTAAATATCTACCAGCCTATGTATTTGAGAGTCTTAAAGAAATCGTCTTCCAGCAGTGTTTGAACCTGCCAGAAGATATCATTCTTTATTGGAGGACTTTACAGCATTTATGATGAAATTAGTTGATCTTTTTGAATAAACTAAAACTAAACACTCCTAGTGCAATCTAATGACAAAAACGGGAAAAATATTATAGAATACCAAGTATATAAACATACACAAGTACACTTATATCTAGGTAAAGCATTACGTCTAGTATAATGATGGAAAAACATTTTTATAACAAATATCTATTTTTCAACATGATCTCCACTATTGTCAATGTACTTAATCTTGTAGTGAATATTAATAACATAAATCAAACCCTATACAGTGAAAGTTTCAGATTAAAATTCAACCAATATGTGTCAAGCTATAGACTTATACAAGCATTCTCACAAGATTGGATATATATATATTATTACTTAAACATTATTTTTAGTGGATACTTATATTTGAGTAGACTCTCTGTTTTAAACAGTATATATATTTATTTTCATCTACTGACCTGAATATTCATGAAATCTTAGTAAATATAAGTGCTAAGGCACTATTCAACTTTGCTTGACCGATGATGCACTCTGTGGCCAAGTCTGTCTAAAGTTCATCAGGTCTAACGATGGTTGCTCCTGCCAGTGGGGGAAGGTTTGAATCCTGCTGGAGAGCACTTTTTTTTTTTAATAAGATTTCTCTAATATTCAGGCTGGTAGGCAAAATTAAATAAATATGCTGTTTAATAAATAAACAGGGCGTCTACTCAAATATGGGTATCCACTAAAAATAACATTTAAGTAATAAAATCTGTCAGATTAATAAATAAAAATCTATCACTTTTTTAGAAATTAAATATATATATATGAGAGAGAAAGCACACAGTGCTAGTGGTAATAAAACAGTGCTTGATGTAAGATAATGGAGCTCAAATTTATACCAAGAATAAATATACATTTGCTCCTCACTGTTTCATGCATGTGTTTCATGCATGTGTCATTTATCAGGCAGAAAAATAAATTGGTAAAAAATGAAAAATGATTGGAAGCATAATTTCAAAGCTATTGCAAAATGGCTTAAGGACAACAAAATCAAGATAGGGGAGTGACCATCACAAAGGCCTTATCTTATTCTAATCAAAGCACATAGGCTGAATCAAAAATATATGTATGAGCAAGAAAGCAACAGTTTTGTCAAGAGGAATGAAGCAAAATTCTGAGTGGCTCATGGAAGACAACTTGAAATTTTTAATCCAATTTAAACAAAACAAACAACCCACTGGGTATGTAATAAAATAAAAACTGAAATAAATCCTTTTCTTTTTTTTCTTTCAACCGAACAAGGTATTTAAAACCACTAAGACACAAGGGGTTACTGAGGGTGAAAGAAACTGAGAAAACCTTACTGAGGTAAGAGGACAAAAAAAAAAAGAGCAGGATTCAAGGAGACAGAAGATGACAATAGATGTTGCATTGACTTTTTGAAGATTATAGTTGACAGGAAAGCAAGAAGCCGGAAGAGAATACCACAGCTGACATTTCACATTCTCAAAATAAAATAGTGATCATAACTGACATAAGATGTAATTTTCAATTAGATTAAATGGGAGGAAGTGTACAAAACTGAATTTAAATATCCTTACCTAAAATGTATATAAATATTTGACTACATCTGTGCATGTATGTGTACACACACATACATACATACATACATACACACACACACACACACACACACACACATATATATATACACACACATTTCATTAAAGATGAGTGACAAGGCACTGTGATTAGGTTGTTTATTTAATTTTTCTTGTGTTCGTATAATTCTTTTCTTTTTTTGACATAAAGTGTTTAAAAATTGTTAGAATATTCTGTATGTCAGAGTGCTTTCAGCTATTTTATCCATTATCAAGGATGAGTTTTATTTTTAGCTGAATGTATGGATTTATATATATATATATGTATATATCTAGAGTTAGAGGAATTTTTTATTTTCCAAACATGATCAGCACATTGTGGTCATGTTCATAGTTGTTGTTATTGAATTTTGGCTTTTTCTTTTTTATTATAAATATTATTATTCTCAATAACATCAACTATGAACATGCCCCCAATGTTAGCACATTCTCACATTTGGACAATTTTTACACATGGTAGAGTAATGGATAGTGGCTTGGATTGAAGAATTGGAGAGCTGAGTTCGAATTCCAGTCAAATTCATTGCATTCACTTATGTGCTGGGGAAGGGTATGAATCTTCTTCTCCCCCAGCTATGGGTAAATAGCAGGACAGACGAGATTGTATAGTCTTGGACGGTAACTGGTCTACTGCAGAAAGAAATGGCAACCTACTGACAGGGGGGAGGATCTGCATTTCAGTCATGTATCGAAAGATACATGATTGCCTAAGTGTGTATCCTGCATGGCACATAACTGAACTGATGTCAAGAAAAGAAAAAAATTATACAAACACAAGAAAAATTAAACTAAAGACTTAATCGGAGTATCTTTAGCAGTCATTTTTAATGAATCTTACTGCCAAAATAGATAAATATAGGTAACACTTCTTGCTGGTCAGTCTCTGGTCAATGTTGCCGCTGACCATTGGAGTTGGTCATTCTGATCTGCAAGTCACTCTGTCTCGTGTTATGGTGATTGATCACAGAGCTGGCAAAGAGCAAATTGTCATCAGCAATTCTAGCGTTGACTTCATCTCAACGAAGCTATGTCACAAAGAAAAATAAAAAATGTTCTTGCAGATGAAAATAAGAAAAGACAGGAATTTCTTCAGGGTCTATTGCTTATATTGTTCTTAGTACAGAAGTATTAACCCTTTCTGCTTTGAATTCTATCGTGACACTTTGCTCAGTTTAGCTAAGTCTTGAACAAGGCTTAAGTCGGAGGTTCTCTTTAGCAGCAAGTCTTGTGGTATTTGGCAGAGTAGTCGTTGCTTATCATCTGCATGCTGAAACTGGCATTTCTGAAACTACTGGCTTCAATTACTTTGGCATCTTCTTTAAGGTAACTTCAAGGAATTTCTCTACCATCAGTTCCTATAATTCTGCCCAATTACTTAAACTCATTCCAATTAACTTTATAATTGAATCTTTTTCTTCATGCTTTTGTTAGGCCTGATAATATGGGGAGAGGGAGATAGATATTCCAAATGCTGAACGTCCCTAAGGCAACTCTATTAAGGACAATGGAGGTTCTACCTTCAATGTTCTAGTGGTTTCTCCCCCACATACATGGGACAGATCAATCTGCTTCTGGGAAGCAACTGCCCAGACTCCATCAGACATACTGATAGCTTGTGGCAACACTGTGTTTGTCAATATATCTACTTGACAATTTTCCTTAATCCCCACTCAAGAACATACAATCTGTTATTCCTTGTCATATAAATGGGGCTTAATTAGGTACACATCCCTTAAGCATCAACATGACACTTCCCTGCTTCTTCTATCGTCAGCATCATGAATTTCATTCTAGCTGAATTCAAAGATATATACTCCATCTGTCTTCCTCCTCCTCTTTTTCGCCTGTCACCTCGGTTGTCCAGTTGATGACTCTGGTTCTCAAACCATATGGCGTAGCTTGGTTTCTGTTCATTAATTAGAATTATGATTTTATTTTCTCGTCAGCAAATTTTCCCAGCTCGGTCTTGCTCATAAAATCAGAAATTTATCAGCTGCTGCCTCTGGTCAGTCACCCCACCTCCCCCATTATGCCTGGGTCATGTACTCCAAACTTCTGCTTTTTACATAAAGTATTTTCATTTCCTCAACTTGTTTATCATTTCACTTTTTGATAGTTAAAATCTTTAAAATTACCAATTTTTATCTTTTGATTAGTGTTTGTGTAACTGGCACTTTTAGGTAACATCATCAATCAGCTGTCAGCCCAGCCTTGCTACATGGCCTCTGTGGTAATATCTTTCCAACAAAGTTACTTCCTTTAGCTGTTTCTGCTTAAGTAAATAGACTTTTAAAAGAAATCTCACTTCTTTTTCCCAGTCTATCATTCTATTCTTTAACCCTTTTCATCTTGCTCCAAGCTTATATTTTTAACTTAATCCTTTTCTTTCCATTTGCCAGCGTCATATATATATATATATATATATATATATATATATATGCATACTTTTTCATATTTTTTGTTTAATATTTTCCAAGTACCAAGGCTGCCCAACAAAAAGGGAATTCACAAAAATAAACTGTTGTTTGGTTTTTGGGTCAGATTTTGGGAAATGGGTCAGGCCAAGAACTTTTCCCGACCTCTCATAAATATCTTAATTCCTTTCTCATAATCAATAGATTTTATGAATTCATACACAGTATTAGATTGGCAGCTAGGTCTCATTTTACATTTGAAATGTCTAGATCTAACCATAAGTTCTATGCTAACAGTTTCTTCTCTCGCACTTCTTTGATCTTCAAAAATTTAAATGCAATATCAATCATTGTCTTTCTAATTTTTGTTCTTTTATTGTTCTCTTTCCTTAATGTTATTTTTCTTATTCTCTTAAATTCAGTAACCCCTTGCCTCTACAGTTTGTTGATGTTTTAAGCTCAGACTCTACCTTTTATATTAAGTTTTATGTGCATTGACAAACAGATTAAGAACAAACTGTTCAAACTGATTGGAGAACTGAAGGCAAAAGCAAATGAAGAAAGAATGACTTACCATCAACACAAAGACTTTGCATATGCATTAAATATAAAGAAATCCAGAGAGAAAAAATAAGAGATGGCAACTCATAAAGTGAATATTTAAGAATGTTACATTCCCACAAATACAAGATTTTCCTGGTAACATGCAAATTTTTGACCGTCAAAAAGAATATAAAAATCACATTAATGATGGGGGAAGGGGTAATTGTTGTAGATCCTATGATAGTAGCAAAGTTGAGTGTTGATTTTCTGTGGTGGACAAATGGTAAGAGTACCAGAGGTTGAGAAAAGAACAAGAAGACATTTATTGTTGCCAAAGTGACCATCAAATAACTGACAAGAAAGACAATGAAATTGATTCTCTTCCAAGTGAACACAAACTTAGCTTATATGATCCCAATACAGGGACCCCAGTGAGGATCAAATTCGCTACCCCAGTAACAGTCTGCAAGACTTGCCTGTTAATTCTTGTTCTATGACTACCTCTGATTAAGATAATATTTTGTAAAATTCCTGAATGAAAGACAAAAAAAAAAAAATGAAAAAAGTATGTGAAGTTATAATCTCTCTCATGTATAAATCAATTATTGACTCCACCTAGTTTGACTGAAGTCTAAATGTAGACAAAAAAACTTTTGCTTCTATCTTGCAAGCAAGGATTGAGGATTGCATTTTAACTCATCTAAAACCCTGATTTTTCACTGTCTTTGTCAGAAACAAAGATACAATTGTAAGACAAAAAATTTCTTTCTATTTTAACACAAACAGATCATAGTCAACTTCAACAAATTTATTGACAAAATTTAAACAGTCTAAAATATGAATAGTGATCCTGAAAAAAGCCCACATGTGCCAAGAAGCAATTCACTCTTTTCCTTCTGTTGAATCAGTCGCAACATTTCGACTCTCATAGGTTTCTCACTTCGTCAGAGTAAGAGAAGATTGAAAAATAACAATATTTAAGGTTATTTTGTCTTGTGTAGTGTGTTTTTTTATTTTGTTATTCACTTATCTGCTGCCAGTCAGATATACAGATGTAGAGTTAGATGAGTGGCCTAGTGGTTAAAACATTTACTTTCCAACCATGAAACCCAAAATTTGAATCTCACCATGGTCAATTTGTCAGGGAGGTGACTTCTTCATGTTATCATCCTGGGGAGGCAATCCCAACTGACAGCACCTTTGGAAAGTGCCTAAAAGGCATGCCACTGGTTGATCTAAGCCATGTGAAGAAAACTGGGTAGACAGAATTGTTTGAAAGAGCAAAGTCATAAGTCATCATGACCAACGGTTTGAACATATTGGCATTGTTCAAACTGCTGATCACACCAGATTACGTACTCTCATCCAGAAACTATAACTAATATCTGCTCTGCATAAATTACAGATGGTCATTGAGTTGTATAGAAGATCTCCCATATATATATATGGGAATGTAATGATTGAAACAATGAAGGTGTGGATGCTAGTCTGAACAGTTTATTGTATAATGAGAAAACTTCAAAACTTTTGAAAACATCTATTGGATTAAAATATTGGTTCATGAGTTTGATGACAGTAATTGTGAGTTCAATCTCTGGGCCTGGTAGAAAAGACTTAAACTTGGTGGAAACAAAGGAGAGCAATAATTGAGCAGTACTAAAATACAACAAGATGATATATTGACTTTGACAGTTGAACAAAAGAAATCTACCAACATATATTTAATAAAAGGATTCAATTAGAAATTTTCTGTACAGAATCCCAAAGAAGGCCAGAGAGCATAACAGCCAAAATGTTGTGATAATAACAACAAAGATGAAGACATTAGTCTAAATGTAAATAATGCAACTATATTCTATGTCTGTTTATAACACCGAGAATGAGATATTGTAACTTATTATACTATTTACTGTTGTCCTCATCTTTATTGTCGTATTCACGATTTTTTAGACGTTGTATGCTTTTGCCTTTTTCAGAATCTACCTATATTTCTGAGAATGAGGTAACTATTTATACTATTTACATTGTTAAAGATTATCAGTGACTTTACTGAGCCACCCAGAAATGTGAATGTCTTATATCAACCCATTTCAGGAAATACACATGAAAGGAACTTCTACATAAATGTTATCAAACCAATCTTCAGAAACGCCAACATACAGATTGACTGTTCTGAATTCAGTTCAAAATTGAAAAAAAAATCACCTGAAGAAGGCTGGAGCATAAAACAGCCGAAACATTGAGAATGTGACTATAAAGATGAGAACAACAGTTCAAACAATTTAAATAGTGTAAATATTCTAAATGTGTTGGTTGCTTTCAAAGGTTTTATTCCCATTTTTGGAATTATTGCCCTTTTCTTACTGAGGGAAGATTTTAGAAAATTGGCAAAGTGTATTCTCTCATTGCATACATATGCACTTGAAAAGAGATGAAATGTTATTGATTTTTAGATCCATCATTATTGATTTTAGGAGGATTTCAATTCACTAATAGAAGGTAAACTGTGTTGATTTTCAGGGTGGAAAAACCTCTGCAGATATTACAACTTGTAAATATTTTGACAGATATATAGATGAATAGGATTATGTTGTATCACATTATGCAAGCTTTCACAGATATGTATCTATTAAGGAAGTTCCATTAAAAGAATAGAACATATATACTCTGAAATTTTGAGCTTGAGCAATATTACATGGACCGGTATTTTGTATGCTTGTTTTTACCAGAATGTTTTGGCTGATGTATAATACAGGCATCCTAAAATGAATGTTGCACTTAGTAATCCAGGACTTGAATCATATATATATGTGTGTGTATTTAGGTAGCAAATTCTCTTTTAGGCATGTCTGATTGAACAAAATTAAAAACATTATTTAACTGTAATATATGGAAAAATATTCATGAATATGAAAGGATTATGATAAAAATAAGCAGACATAATGTTTGCAATTTATTTAATCAGACACACACACACACACACACACACACACACACACACACACACATATATATAGTTTTAAGATATGCTATATTTATGGATTAAAGTGCTCAATATCAGGGATAGTGTATGTAAATAGAAAAGTGGACATTGAAGTCAACATCCAGTGGTGACAGCCTGTTTCATGCTTAAATACAATCGTCAGGTCATGATGGCCAGACCATTGCATTTAATTATGAAAGAGTCACCAATGCATGTTGGCTTCAATGTCTACTTTTATAGTAAATTATATATGTGGCAATATTGAATTAAAAATTATTTATGCAATGGGCAACATTTAAGAATAACTCTATGCTGCATATTTTTGAGGCAGGCTGAAGAACACATTGGCTTAAATGTTTGTAAAAACAAGGAAAAGGAAGATATTAATCTGAATAACCAAATAATAACTTCACTTAGAATTTGGGACAATATACAGTTATGTTAACTATGCTACACAGAGTTTAAATATCCTTTGCTGCAAAGAGCATATCAGTATTTAAAGGCTACCAGTTTTCATAGACTTACAACAAATATTCAACATCTTTGTTTTGAATATCCCCCCACACACACAATTTAGAGATGTCCTTTCTTAATGTTGAATTATTTAGAGATGATCATTGGTCAGTATTTGCCAGTTTAATCAACAGCTCCTTCTTCTAATTTCTAGTCTCGAGTATAACAATAAACTACATTCGGCAAAAAGGACTCTGATTGGGAGATTGGAGGTTTTGAGGAGCATGCAACCACCTCTTAATTGCTGATGTTCCCAGGTTCAACCTGACCCAGGATGGTCACACCTGTTAGGGTTCCAGCTATGGGCGAATAGTGAACCCCCCCCAAACAAAAACAAAACACTATGGAAGTATAAAAATATGTTTTTATAATAACAATACATTATTCTATAAAAAAAAATTACCAATACATTTTATCTGTAGTTGAAGGCACACAATTACGCTAAAAATATATTTAGTTTAAGCCATAAAATTGTGTTCAACATATTTAGATTTCAGTATTAAATAACCTATAGTGGTTGATATGCTGCCATACAAAATCAACCAACCAAATTTTCTAATTTCCTTCGTCTTTCATTGACAACAGACTCCAGATTCCAGCATTTCTACTTTTTTTTTTTACTTGTAATCATCTGAATATAGCATTAAAGGTTGGTGAGGGAAAAGGGAGGAGGAGAGTTTGTGGATTATTTAAATAAAAGATGGATCAAAATAGTTCATAATTGAATTTTGTTAGATGATGCATTTGTTTAATCATTGTTTAGATATTCATGAGGTATTTTAATTACTCCTAAAATACTTATATATTATGACATATTTCAGGTATGGAATATGTTGTATCAATGCTCAAAGAAATACAAAGAAATGAAATCTGAAATAGGAAGGAAAGACAACAAAAAGTCAAGCGTAGACATAGAAACTATATTTCAGTACCGACTGACTTCAAAATGTTTCAGAGAGAGAGAGAGAGAGAGAGAGAGAGAGAGAGAGAGAGAGAGAGAGAGAGAGAGAGAGAGAGAGAGAGAGAGAGAGAGAGAGAGAGTGTGTGTGTGTGTGTGAGAAAAAAGTAGTAAGAAAGCAAATCACTGAAATTAATTCCTACCTTAATTCTTGTCCACCATTGTGCAAGTAAGGAGAGAGAGAGTGGTTTTGAATTTGGCACTGTTTATATACTGATGCATCATGTGACTACTGTAGTGTCATATAACTCCATATCTAAGAGGAATTAATCTCCTACTTCTGCAAATGTTATTTTTATTTTATCCACATAAATATGTGAATGTATAATTTTATGTTGTTTATTTACTCATACAAATGTTACATTTTTATGCACTAGGTTCAGATTGATTAAACTTGAGTAAAGTTATAATGCATGGAAACTAAAAGTACTAAATAAATGACTAAACATTAATTGTAAGAATGTATAGTTGTGAGCAAAAGGGACAGCCCAAGGTAGGTGTTATGCATTGGGGATGTCAAAATCAAGCAGGTGTGGAAATTCAACTATCTGCATAGATGAATAAAGGGTAATAAAGAGTGTGACAGAAATTAATAGGCATATAGGAATGAGAAAAAAACACATTTCCGAAACTATGGTTGCAATAATAATGTTTGATTTTAAAATCAACTTTTATTCTTGAATTAAACAGTGTTTAAATCAGTCAAAATAGGAACCCAGGACATCTATTCATTTCTACCAGAGAGTTACAAGATTATTTATGCCTTCATGATAAAACTCTCAAGGTTTGGATGCCAAGAAATCTTTGAATGCAGTTCCTGCATCATCTTTGCTACAGAATGTCTTTGGGCTTAAAAAATAGTCAAGATGTTTGAAAAAGTGATAGTCAAAAATCAGGGAAATATGGTGGATGTGATAAAGTCTCATATCCCAAGTCTGAGTTCCTGTAGTGTCATGAATAAGAATTGGACATTGTCAATTAACCAGTGCCCGTTGCATTTTGCTTAACTGAATATGTATTTCATGCCTTTGGCAGTGGTGATCTGGCTAGATTCCAGAAAGTTGTATTAGATAACACCAATGGCAGACCACCAGACAGTCACCATAATCTTCTGTTGGTGCAGTTTTAGTTTTGGGAAGTTTTTGGGTCCTTCATCAGGATCGAGCCATTGCGCTGATTGTTTACAATTGATTTCCCATCACAAGTCATTATTCAATAAAGAAATAGATCATTTGTACAGATGCAGCATCGAACAGACTTCAAGATGTCAAACTTTTTGACTTTCACTGGGTTCATGTGGAACCCATTCATCGAGTTTCTTCACTGTGCCAAATTTCTTGAGATGGTCCAAGATATTGTTGAAATGCTGAAACTCACTATCTGAGAGATTTCTCTGACACTTTAATGTAGATTTTTTTCAACTAGTGTTTTCAGATGTTGATTGTCAATTGCAGATGGACATCATCTACCAGACTTATATCCCCACTGTGAAACTTCAGAAACCAGTGCCATATTGCCTGATCACAAGTGGATCCTTCACCCCATGTTCTGTTAATGCTGGCATTATGACCAAGATTGAAATCATACAAAAAAAGTAAATGCATCTCTTCTTTTTCATGTTCAAGATGAGGAGCATATAATGTCTTAAGTTAAAATTCTGAAAGTGATATAAAATTAACAAGAACATTTAATCATTAAGAATGAGTAATGTATTTTTGTGCAGCTATTATAATATATTAGAACACAAAAGGTTTATTCTAGAATTGAATATTATTTTCCAAACAACCTAATATTAAAGAATCCTAAAATATCCAACATTAAAATGCTGTTATGCCAGAGAAAAGTTTTTAGATGCCACACTCTGCCTAAAGGACATTCATTCATTAACCCATTAGTGGAAGCAGCAACAGCTCAGTTGTCATTTTCTAAATTTAATTTTTCTTTAATTTTCAAGGCAATTAGTGAAATATTTCTTTAACTTTTTTCTTTTTAAGTTTTCTTACTGAAATATGATTTTAAACAGTGTGAATAAAAACAACCTTGCTAAAGGGAAACTGAAAAATAGTATTAAAATATCTATTTCGAAAAAAATATTATGCCACATATGATTTTAAGAAATATTTCAGTGGACTTTCTTTTTTTTTTTTTTTTTTTTTGAATCAGTAAAACATATTTCTAAAACATCAGAATTGGTTTAGCTAATTTTGATTCCTGAAATTCTGATAAAACCAACAATCATTTTTTTTTTCTTCTGATGAGTGACCAGTTTACTTGTGAAATATTTGTATTTGTTCCTTATCCAATAAATTATCAATTGTGATCTTGTGAGTAAATTCTTCCTTCACCATTACAGGATAACACTAAAATTATTTGATCACATTCATAAAGATATTCCAAAAGCTCTTTATTAATAACCCACATCCACTCAAAAAAAATTGAAATTACCTTCTCAAAGTAAATAGCCTTACAATACTTTAAAGTCTGGATACATAGGAAATCTCATTAAGTATATTTTTTTTACCTTCACAGATTCAACATAGTTTAAATGTCAAAAGAATAAAGAGTTGGCTTCTTTTTCTGTACTATGCTAAAGGAGAAGGTGTACTCAATGAGAATCACAGATGCAACGCACTTGATTGAATGCATAAAGAGTGAATGTGCTAAAATTGACAGCAGTTCATATGAATCTTGCAAAGCGCATCAACCTTTGCATCACAAATAATGGAAATCATACCAAAGATGTTATTTGTTCCAATTCAATAAAATGTTGAAAATTTAATTTCTTGAAACTATGCATTTTCGCTTATATGTCCAGACTTTAGGGACACACGTTGTAGAATGGAATTTTTAATTATCTCCATTGATTTATAGTTATTTATGCATAACTGATAAAAATTTTAATCATCTACATTTAATGGATTAAAGAATTGTCTATGCCCAGTTAAAAGGCGCATGGTTCAGTGGTTAGAACATTGATGTTCTAACCACGAGTCCTAGGTTTAAATCTCACTGTGATTGATTTCTCAAGGAAGTGACTTTTTGATGTTATAGACCTGTAGAGATGATCCCAGTTCTGAAAGCCATGTCACTGGTTGACTCAAACATTGTGAGTGAAACTGGATAGACAAAACTATTCTGAAGCTATCAATGTTTATGCTGGCACAAATTCACAAGTCATCATGACTGATGATTTAAGTGTTCTGGCCTTGTTCAAAACTGTTGATAATACAAGATTGTGCACTCTCTCCTAGAAACTCCAAGTGGGATCCACTCAGTATAATTGCAGTACAGCTTGGCACTGTAAGTATTGAAGAAATAAAAATGTGCCTGAGCCAATATCTGCAACAGGAGATTAATTAGCTATTAATTTATTTAATTTTGTTATATTTAAACTTTTTGGATTTGGTTTCAAATTGCAGTTAGGTTTTGCACACATTTATTTATTAATTTAATTTTTACTAATGTTCACCCAAGAGCCACTTAAGGTAGAGAGTTACTGAAAGAGATTGTTGTACAATTGGTAAGAGTTAAGAAGTGCAGTTTATAAGGATATGTGGGAAAGATAATAGTTAACCTTAGATTTGAAGATGTTAGGATTGTAGTGGTTGGAAAGCATCCTCTTGGGATTCAGTCCCACAAAGTAGTAGTTTATGGGAAGAAGCTGTACAAATGGAACTTTTTTCTTACCAGTGGAATATGAAGGGACTACATTTAGCTCAACTGTAAATTGATGTAATCTTGTCACCAATCAAAAACAGTCTGGGTACCATAGCAAAGAGCTCATCCAAACAGTTACCATGAAAGTATTTATAAAAAAAGGCACAGAGAGGCAACCTTATGGCAATGGGCAAGTGACTGAAGCTGAGCCGCCAGATCAGGGCCAATAATATTGCTGATTCTTCTCTGGATCTTATCAAGGAGTTCCAGGAAAATAGCAGGGTCACCAGACCATATATGGCAGCAATATTCTAAGCATAGACAAATGGTAGATATAGATATGCAAGATAGATTCAGGAGAGAAGAATTGTCTCGCCCAACACAGTGAACTAACTTTCTTAGCAGCTGACCTAGCAATGGATTCGATATAAAATTCCCATCTCATGGCAGCTGAGAACGTTAGTTCAATAAGGCACAATGAGTCACTATCCCAGAGGATAGCATGAGCCATTCTGATGGAAGGCAGGGAGGGGTCTCTCAAATGATGAATGGAGAGAAGTTTAGTTTCGGTGGTGTTATATTTGACATGCCATCTTTTGCCCCAGTTAACGATGGTCTTGAGGTCATTTTGTACATCGACTGCCATTTTGACAGTTGGACTGATCAGCCTTAGTATCGAAGCAGGAATAAATGGTAGTGTCATCAGTGTAGATGCTAAGTTGAGAGGTGATGTCATCGGGAAGGTTGTTAATGAAGTTTTAAAACAGCATAGGACCAAGGATGGAGCCCTAGGGGACACCTGTGTTAGTACGAAAGTATGTAGATGAGTGGCATATTTAGGACAACTTTCATTTCACGATTTGATAGGAACAACTGGATCAGATCAAAAATGTGCCCAGAGATACCATAACTTTTCAGTTTGTGGAAAAGACCTGAACATCAGGTCAAAGACTTTCGAGATGTCCAAAGCTAGACCGTTTTTATCTAGAGAACAACACTCTTTCCACAATTATCATTAGTACATCAGCAGTTGTCCTAAAGTTTCTAATCTTGTACTAGTAAAATCATATTGTTTGAAACTTAAGGAAATCATTTGAACTGCATTGGCAATGACTAAGAAATATTTTCAAATTGTCTTTTTTTATCCAATATATATATATATATATATATATATTTTAGAATTGGACATTGTCCGACAATTTATTTAAAGACAGTTATATTATGTTTAACGTTCTTTTTTATAGATACAAGTATTTAAGCAAATGCTCTGTTTTATAATAAACAGTATTAAATAACATTTACCGGCCTGAATGTCCGAGAAATTTTCATAGAAAATTTTCGCTCTCCGACAGGAATCGAACCTGTATCCTATACGGAACCATCATTTTGCGTGATGTGCCTTAACCTTTGAAGGTGATCGAGTTATATATATATATATATAACTCGATCACCTTCTATTGAACAATTTATTCAAAATGTTTCAATATCAAACTAATTAAGTATGCAATATTGCCATACAGAAATTATTTTTGTCTTTTTAATGAAGAAAACTCGAGCAGAAAATAACACCCTGGGTATTATCACAAGATGTCTTTTCCATGGTTACTTGAAATGAACGAAAAAGAAAGCATGTACACCGTCTTAATTTCATCTGTAATAGCTTTCTAATTTGTAACAGCCTTTTTAGTGTTAAACTTGTCGATTTCTTCACAAATATGATTTAGCAATTTTTCATCAAGATAGATGGAAAAATTTGAAGGGGTTATTTCATTACTGATATTGCTTTTCACACTTGAAGCACAACTAAATGGAAAGTGCGGATAGGCAGACATGTAATTCATCCACAATTCATTTCACACCATGGCAGAGCTTTGAGAATAGAGGTGCTTTCATTCGCTAAAGAATCATCATCATCTATTTGGCATTTTGAATAATGACTTGATTGAGAGTTACTCTGTCACAAAATGAAACCTATTATCACTTTCACCAGAAATTACAAACCATTGGTATTTCATGTAGAATAAATAATGAATAAAAAAAATAATCTTTTAATGTTAACAAACACCAAAAAATAACTACATATCAGCTATACAAAAATCTCACACTCTTTTAGACTCAGTTAGGAGCAGCCAGAATGTGCAGCATGCCTGGTATCACATATGTTAAAGCATTGAATGTGGTCATTTTGCATTCACTAGACCAGTGGTTCCCAAGCATTGCTAAAATCCTGATTCCCTCCTCATCCCTGCTGTGTTATATAATTCTTATTATTCAGAAAGTGAACTCCTATTCATGTGGAGGAAGCCTAAAAGGCCATTAATTTAACTATCCTTAAGAACTTATGCAATCGTATTATCATATAATTTTAAAATTTTACAATATTTACAAAAATATTGTGTTACTAATATGAGGTAATGATATATACATTTTTATATAACAAGAACAATATTGGCCGAAAACATATGACAAAGCGGAAAAAAGTTTTTCTAGTCCGCTGAAGTCCTAAAGAACAAAACGCTTCACATGAAAACTTTTTTCCATTTTACTAATATATACACTACATAGTTAATTACACATGTACATACTGAGAAGATTTTATCGCTTTTTCCAACGAAGGTGTCTTCTCGTCAACGTTACCAGAGAAAGAAAGAAAACAGAAAAGGAAAACAATAAACAAAGGAGATGAAAGAAGAAAGGCCTATATAGACAATTCATCTTTATTAGAGAGAAACAAGAAGTATAAAAAAAAAGAGATGAGAAAAAAAAAAGGGAAGTTCACAACTGCACTGCTAAAAAAGTCCTCTTAGCTCATAAGAATTCAATCTTATGTAGGTAACAAAGAAAGCGTAAGAGAGAAAATAGAGAAAGAAAGAAAAGTCAAGATTCCACTTACGATATTGTGTCACAACGTTGTTTTAAAACTCTTTCTCGACCCGTTTCTTTTTTGTCGAGTAAAGGGCAAAAGAAAGGGAAAGGGTTAACTCCCTTACATTCGAATATTGTAGATAACAGTCCTTTGGCTAGGGACAAAAATGGTCTATTTCCCTTCTTTTGATAGTTCGTGTAGCTCCTCACAAAAACACTTCAAAATGGCTGCCTCCTTCCCACGTGTAGCAATATTTTGTGGTTAGATGAACCAAATGTCCTTTTCTATCTTCGAAGGTTTCCTTTTCCTTTAGCCGCAGATAAATTCTACCTTGTTGGTTTATTCTACCGCGCCAAGGTATCTACCTATCCTTTCAATTATTGAGAGTGTCCTCAAAATTCCATTTATCCAGTACTTAGGATAAATAAACAGTCCTGGGAGAATCCTGCGCTACATCTCAGTCTTCACACGGAGACGATAACTAAACACGCCTAGCTTTTTAGGCGAATTTTTTCTCTCCTCACAACTTGAATACTTGCGACTAATTCTGTATTTGTCTTAGTCGACTTGCTGGACAACTTTAACGTCTTATTTCGACGGAGGAGAAGATAGCTCGTCCTTTCACTGTCGTCGCGAATCTCCCACTAACTTTCCACTTTGAATTTCTTCTGGCAAGGCGGGAACTGTCATCAGGACCAATCAGGAGACAATATCCGATCACGTGACATATTCATTGAAAGGGAGAGGAACAACATATAGAGAGAAGGAGAGAGAGAGAAAGAAAGGGAGAAGAAAGAGACAGGAATATAACGAAGTGTGCCAAAATAAAATTTCAACAATACATACACACAAATATTTTTATGTATGCACTGTAGGTATTAACTCACACACATGCTCATACTCACACAGACTCACTAGAAAAAAATTCAGTTAATAACTCTTTCTCGAATTGCCCCCCCCCCCTCCCAGGACCCCTGGGGGTAAACATGGCACTAGGTAGAGATTTTATAGGGATTAATTAAAAAATGTGGATGACTTGCTATCCTTCATAAAGGAAGTATGTCTGTTCTGTAACCAGAGGTCCAGCACTTCTATTATTTTATTTGCCCCTTTGTTGTTCCCTTTTTAATTTAGGTATATTTTAGATTAGGCACCATTTTTGACCACTTTCTGTTTATCCCTTAGTAATTACTGGAACTGACACAGGCTCAAAGCATGCAGTTCTTACTTTCTTATCCTCCTAAATATACCGCCTAAAATAGCATTGTTGATAGGTGCCTTTACAACCTTTTTCTCACTACATTTGTCTCCTTTAATATCATATTATTATTTGAACATTTGTTGATTGTATTTCTCCATGTAGAACCCATTTCACCATGTGTTGACTGTTTACGCAGTTCTCAAACTGTAAACTCATGTAAATTTCTTTCTGTGGAGTGGGTAACCATGGTTAAATGTAAAATAAATGAATGGCAGAACTGCCCAACAGATTTGATAAAACTTGCAATAAACACTAACAAGAAAAAGAATAGAACAGGGCCAAAATATAATATAAATCAAGCAAACAAGATATGCAAGGCAAATTAATGGTAATATTGCAAATAGATCACAAACTAAGAATTGGGGTTGACACAAAAGAGCAAGTTCGCATAAGTGAATATAGCGTTCTGACTTCAAGACAAGCTAGACCAGGACTGAGTTGGATGAACCGACAAATGGCCTATTTTATTGGCTAGAAAGAAAATCCCAGCATGTATTTCCCTCCCCTATAAAGTGGGGGTGGGGAATGTTTTGCAGTCACTCCTTATAAGGATTGGAATCAATATCCACCATCCATTTAGACTCACGGTCTCACTGCTACATTCAGACTCCAGATGCCTTTGTTGTATTCTTCTTTCCCTTCCTTTTTTTTTATCTATTTTTATTCAGACTAAACTAGTCTCAAGTTTGTATTTCTTTATTTTTCTAGTTTCACCCTTTTGGCTTTCAATAAATATGTTGGTGAACAGGACTTTGTCTTCAGTCTTTTGATTGCTATAAACTGTTTATCTAGCTGCCTGAGATACACAAGCATGTAAGACAGGCATATATTTGGTGACAGAACAAGGTCTATACACTAAAATAGGAAGATTTAACTAAACCATTATTGTTTGAGAATTACTGGTATTGGATATAAACATTTTTAAAATCTAAAGAGAATGTTCTTGATGGTAATTAATGTAGAAAGGTTGACATATAAGACTTATGTAGGTATTTTTTATATTCAGAGAAATTAAAAAATAAAGAAAAAACATGCACTGGCTTTAATGCTGAATGACCCAGCAAGGATTGAAATATTATTAAATCCATTAACCTAACCATCCAATTGTGCATTCTCCCCAAAATTTGGTTTCAATGTATGGCCATTTTAGAGGGTGTGACAGACAGATGGACTAAAGTAGGTCATAGAATTTTATATATAATAGATAGATATATCCATATTCTGAAAGATGTCATTTCAAGATGTATCTATATGATTCGTGGGTGGATTATGAATTTAAAATGTTTTTACATTAAAAGCGAAAATGGAAGAAAATGAGATACATGGATACATTGCAGAGATACTTCACATATATGTGTATTGTATACTTTTAAGGAAACCAAAGAGTGGATGGGAACATAGTTGGTAGGGAATGTTTCAACACTGGCAATTCAAATGCTTCTGAAAAGTAACATTCCAGGTGGTTTTGCAGAGCTCTCAAACTATAAAATATAGAATGCCTCAAAAATGCATAACCCTTGGATATGTGAATCACTACAATGTTTGGGGGCTTCACAATTTAATGGAAAAATTAATGAAGTGCATTTCCATCTGTAATTCTCTGCTTAACAAAATGAACCGTTTTTGAAAAAAAAGAAAACAGGCAATGAAAAATGGATTGTTTACAACAATGGAGAGTGAAAAAGTTCCTGAAGAAAATGAAAAACTTGTTTGCATACAAAGAAGATGGTGCTGTGTATTGAGAGAGCATTGTTTATTATGAGAAACTTCCACAAAATCAGATGTTGAATTAAGACAAGTACTGTTCCCAATTTGACTGATTGAAGGCAGCAATCAATAAAATGTATTCAGAATTGACCAATTGTAGGGGTGTCATCTTTCATCAGGACTATACTAGACCTCACCAGAGCTGGCAGAAATTAGTGCATTTTGGCTGAAATGTCCAACTACACCCATCATATTCATCTAACCATGTACCTTCAGATTACTACTTATTCTGATCCCTACAAAAAATTGTTTTACTGAGAGCCAGTAAAAACCACTTAGACCAATTCCTCAACCAGAAAGAGTTGAAATGAAACATATGTAGTTAAATGAATCTATATAGAAATATCAAAATTCACCATGAGTTTTTGTCATGCTTATCTCCTTTAATTTTTGGAACATGTCACCAGAATTTCTAATATGTGAAGAGTTAATTATTTCAGGAGTGATGTTAAAATTTCACTGTGGCTTTTACTCATCTTTTAGGAGCATTACCAAATTCTAATATGATGGGTTGCATTAGAATGCCTGCTTTGTATATTTTGGGTAAACCATAATGTCTTTATTTTAGGGTGGTATTCAATTTTGGCCATGACTTGTCCTTATTATTAACTTTCTAATCATTTTATTAAATTTTTATCTTTTTGAAATTATTTTATGTTCCTAGTTTTTCTCAGAAGCTTTTGTATCATTGAATACCTGTCTAATTATTTCATTGTAGGTATTCTTCTTCATGATAACAAGCTCACATCCTTTGTTCTAGCTGGTGATGAAAATGTCCTTACTTTTGACCAAATATAATAAATGCAGTTAATTCACTTAAGACACTACAAACTATTGTTCTGAAAAATATTTATATACCATACATTGCATTCTATATAATATAGTATGTCATGATACCTTATCAAAAATATTGGTCAAGAATTGGTTTTTCATAATAATTTTCTTTTTAATTTTGAAAAAAAAACATGCATATAGTCTCATTGATATCATTTACTAATAAACTGACAACATCTCCAAATGAGTTCATGCCTCCAGTCAATGAAATACATTAACATAAATCAATATTTCTCTTTCTGAAATTGATTATTGTTCAATTCAGATTTATAATTTGTTTTTTCTGCAGGTACAAAGATTTTATGAAAGACTGTCCAAGTGGTGTCCTGAAAAAGGAAGTAAGTAAATTTTTAATTAATTTCATGTTAAGAAAACCCATCACTTTAGATGCAGAAAAAACGAACAGATTAGGCTTGCTGAACTTTTAAGGAAACCAAACAGTGGATGTGAACATAGTTGGTGGGGAATGTTTCAACACTGGCAACCTGTGAAAAGCCACATTGCAGGCAGCTTTACAGAGCTCTCAAACTATGAAAAAATGTGTAACCAATGGCGATGACCATCAAGAAATAGTGTATTGCAGTGGAAAAGTTGTTCTTTTCATCATTGTTATTGTGCTACGTATAAAGTGACATTGCTTTCAGTGTATTTGAATATTCATATATATATATATATATATATATAACATAAAATAAACTGGAAAAAAACCCAAACATGACAGAGTTTTCATAAAACAATAAAATAGTATTTTAAAAATGCAAAGTGCTTCAGCCTATATGTGTGTATGGAATGGATATAGTGCTAATTACGTATGGTTACAAAATGAATAGAGTGCCAATTATGTATGTATATGGAATGGATATAGTGCCAACTGTCTGTGTATACTGCAGTGCTGTGAGGTTTTTGCTCATGTTGCACCATAATTAAGTTTGAAGGAATTTTTCTTTCTATATTTTCCAGGATTCATTGTAATCAGTAATAAGTGCTAAATGGATTTAAAAATAACCGAAACCCAGTCATACAAATCATTACTTACCTTACCAAAACACTTAGGAAATCTGCGATTTTACATTCGATTCAAATAAACAGAAATTATTATTAGTGTCAGTACAGTTTTATCATTTTTGCTCTATTCATCATTCTATTGTTCCGAATATAAAGAAAAGGAATTTAATATTTTGAGAATTAAGAAATGATGAAGAACATAAGGAGTTCTTTTTTTTTTTCATAAGACAAAATTGGTTTAATTATAAGGAAACAATTGGAACTTTTTAAAATTGTCAGGTGCAATATTCCCTCAAGAAGAAATAAAGAACAGGAATTTTGTCTTTATAAAGAAATAATGGTAAAAATAAGGGTTGTTTCCAAATATTGACTTTTTGGAAGTTCTTGAAAATTTCATCATATTTTGAGTTATTCAAACAATCTTTCTCATATATATATATATATATATATATATATATATATATATATATAATTTTATTAATTAAACATTATTTTTAATGGATATGCACATTTGAGGAGACAATCCATTTACTTATTAAACAGGATATTTATTTATTTTCATCTACTGGCCTGAATATTTGAGAAATCTTATTAAAGAAAGATATGCACTCTCCAGCAGGATTCACACCTGTGTCCCCCTTTGCAGGAGAAACCATTATTAGATGCAACCTGCTTTAGCCCAACTCAGCCACAGAACATGTTGCTGATAAAGCAAAGTTGAGTAGTGCCTTATAAATGCAAATCTTTCTTTGACTTATAAAACATTCATATCTGCTTACTTTCAGATTCTAACATGAACAAAGCAATTTCTAAAGAAGTGATGAATATTTATTTTTTAATGAGACAAATTTTTATTTATTAATCTATCAGATTTTATTATTTAAATGTTATAACATGGGCATCTACTAAAAATGATTTTTAATTAATAAAATCTGTTGGATTAATAAATAAAAATGCATCACTTTTTTAGAAATATATATATATATATATATATATATATATATATATATAAAGAAATATAGTCTTAAAGTGTGCTATATTTATGGGATAAAGTGCTCAATATCAGAGTTAGAGTGTGTGTAAATTGCTTGACAATTGCACTAGCATGAAACAGACTGTCGCCTCTAAGTGCTGACTTCCATGTCCACTTATATATACACATATATTGTCATCCACAGACAGACTGTTTCGCTGTATCACAGCTTATCAGTGTGGCTAGATGTCCGGTTGCCTCTGGCTAGAATCGAAAACTGGCTGAATTTGCATCAGTCGGAAATTTTACCCTGAAGCTGTTGGCGCACGGCAGAGAAGAAGGTGAATTTAAGTGTATTTATTTTTAGATAAACACACAGTGACTGAGAGAACTCGATTCGATCTACCGAAGAGTCTTGCATTATTAGCCGTAATAGTCACTGTTTACAAACCCACACATCCTCCCCAAAATGTTTGTGTGTGTGTAAAAAAAAATTCAGATGTTGTGTATCTGTAAAAGGACAATATGAATTAAGACAGAAGGAAAACTTAGCTGACACATTTCATCCTGCAAGGGACTTTGTCAAGGCAAATGCAATGATTTTATTTTGTAGCAAGAGCAAAAATGTTATTGATTTTTTTTCAAAATTTTTAAGTATAGGAACAATCATAAATATTTATCAGTTTAGCTGAAAAGTCAGGTAAGTTATGGGGGACACAAAGTGACACAATTCAATGTCTAATAAACAAATGTGAGTAAGTGATTTTTTTATGCAAATTAGTATTTAAATTATTTGACTTTGGGATTAATTTATGTATTATATATTTTGAGTGACATAAGGTTATGGATTTAACCATATTTTAATTTTTTTAACTTTTTTGTAGTCATGTATTTTGGCTTGGTAAAGTAGTAATTCTTTCAGGAATGGAAATCTGGGGTACAGATTTATATTTAGATAAATTTCAATAGCAGCACTCGAGTTACTTTCTCTTTTAATAAGTGTGGAATTGTTTAGATCAAAGTTGTGGCTGAATTTATTTCTATGTATAACTAATGCATTTGATAAATTTTTCTGTATAAGGTCCCTTTTGTGTTCACAGATACGTTTTTTAAATTTCTGCAAGTTTCCTCAATGTATTGTGAGGAAGATTTCTGGCAATTTATTTTATATCTACCTGCTTCAGAATTATTATTGTTATGGATAATTTTTGTTATATATGATCAATATACATAATAGTTTTGGATGTGGTTATAATTGTTTTAATGTTTAAATTGGATAGATTGTTTTGTATAATAGATGTTATGGAATTAGTAGGTAGTATTATGTATCTGTTTTTTATCTAGTTTATTGTCGTTTATTTGATTTGATTTTTGATTTTTTGCAGTTATATATTCTGCATGCCTTTCTCTTTACATTGCGGATGAAATAAAAAGGGATACTGAAGTTTTTTAAAGTATTTTCTATGTATATTTCTTCTTTGGATAAGTATTGAAGGCTGCAGCTTCCTAGTGCTCTTAAATAGAATCCTATAATTATCCCTGATTTGATCTTGTTACAGTGGTGGGTGTATTTTCTGTAAACCTCAAAATGAAGTTCATCATTATTTCTGTGCAACATTATAACAAGGAAGGGTAAAGTATTGTTAGATTCAAATTCAAAGATAGTCTATTGTGGATTTGACGTTATTTAGTTTGTTGACAAGATCACGTAAAATTATGTCTTGTGGATATATTAGTAGAGAATCATCTGTGTATCTGAAATAAGGATTTTGTGGCAAAATATTTTTGAGAGGAACACTTTCTAGAAATTACAAAAATAGACAAGCCAAAGTGCCACTAAGAGGAGACCCCATCGATAAACAAAATTTCTGTCTATAAAAATTGTTATTGAGGGTAAAAAAAACATTGATTGGAGAGGCACTGGCACATTTTTATGATTTTATGTGTAGGAATAGGTAATTTTGTTTTAGTTAAAACAGAAATAAACTGTTGCATTCACTTTTGCACCAATGCTCTTGGGAAAGGTATAAACTGTTTCTTCTCCTATTCCATAACTATTGGTTAGATAGTAGGGTAGACTGGGCTCTCTAGCTTTAGGAGAACAACCAGTGTAGCAGAAGGACTATTCTAAATTCCAAAGAAAGCAACTGGATTACCACCACCCTATTTTTCTCCAGAATTTATAGCAATTCAGATATTAAAAGAAAAAAGAACCTGAACAGTCACCATAATTGCCAATGTCCTGAATGGAATTAAAAAAGCCAAGACAACAGAAAATTATCAGATATACTAACCTGATATGATAATAGGCATCAAACCATCTGATATTAGGTTTAAAAATGCTTTGAGCATTACAAAAGTATTACCTGATATCCTTCAGGATGGGTCTGACTTGTTTTCAGCATTTGTGAAAAGTGTTGCAATTACTTGTCTATTATGAGTCCTGAAAAATTATCAATAATACAGTGTTTTATCAATTGAATATAAATTAATAAATGAATCTACTTTTCCAGATTTCCACATGATGTTTTTATTGCTAAAAACACTTTCACATCTTAAGAGATATTTCCATCAACTTTGGTATTTACATCTTGTTATACATGCATAGAAATTTAATTTATTTTTAACAATTCTATTCTGTCACACGACATTTCAGTGTTGAATCTCCACCTTTAAAGACAACGCATTGTGTTTGGGATTTTTTTTCACACACTTCTTCTCATATTCATTTTTATTCTGAATAGTTTCAATAGATTCCTAACAATCAGTGCCTTGCTCAAGAAATCCTGACTCTTTGAGACATTTTACCAATTTCTGACATTCTTCTAATTTGGAAAAACAATAAACAAAAGAAATGCCAGTGTTTTGTAATGTCAGAGATTTTACAACCTTTGTAAATATTTTTTATTTTTGGTGTTGAAGTGGTTTTTTTCTCCAATGAAAATAAATGACTTAAAGTTGATGTTATAGAAAATGGTGATGGTTAGTGAGGCTATATAACATAATAAATCCAGAAGTGAGGAACAGACAGACTAAGAGATAGACAAACACAAATTGACATAAATTATTTAATGAAACTGACCTTATCAGTCTTTATCTGGCTTGGATGAATAGGAAAATATATCAGATGTCAATAGTAAAGGATTAAACAGAGGGAAACATTTGAACATGCTGAGATACAAACAATGTCGCTCATTCTCTATATACAGGCATATATAGTGTTAAAATTTTGGGGTGCTTTAATTCCTTTGTACCCCTTTAACTAAAGAACCCCCCCCCCCCCACTCACATGCATGCATGTATATCAGTGGTGAAGAGCGACTTTGAAACAACAGCATGCAGTCAACAATAACAAAGATTACATTTTGCCAAAAAATGGTTGACCAAGGCATTTCTGGAAGGTATCATTTTTAAGGCAAGCAGTCTTTGTAATTTTAGTGCTTAATATCAAGAAATAGGTATTAATAATGATAAAAATTGAATTTTCACTTATCTTTTGTGCAGTAAGAGTTTTGCAGAAATTACATCTACACTTCAGAAGACTTGATTATAAAATTTCTTTTAGAAGTTTACAATCAAGACAACAAGGTATTTCAATTTAGTCATGAATGACTTCAATGACACAAGAAGTCAATTCTTTAAAACATTTCACTTGGCATCTGGGGGGCCAAGGAGAACAATTAATAAATAATAATCATGAAAAAAAAAATTTCATATTTATGCCCCAACTCCTAAGGATGCAGGAGGTGAGTTGGGAAAAAAAATCCATTTCTTAGCAAACTGAGTAATGTCCGCAATAAAAATGAAAGAAGGAGGTCAAATGAATCTTTACTTCTTTATTTTCAGTTTTCCTAAATCCTCTTAAAAGTCAGGTTAAAAATAATCTCTTCATGTGTAAAAAAGAAATATATAAGATACTAAAAAATGGATTTGTATTTACAAACACATATACACTGTGTGTGTGTATATATATATATGTGTGTGTGTGTATATATATATATATATATATATATATATATATATATATATATATATATATCTAGAGAGAGAGAGAGAGAGATAAAGACAGATACAACAACATAAGCACTGTGTTTGGGTGTATATATATATATATATATATATATATATATATAATTTTAAACATTATTTGGTGGATACCTATATTTGAGTAGGCATTCCATTTATTTATTACACAGTATATTTATTTATTTTAATCTACTGGTCTGAATATTCGAGAAATCTTATTAAAGAAAATATGCGTTTTCCGTCAGGACTTGAACTTGCAGGAGAAACCATCGTTAGATCCAATGTTCTGTAGACCATCTCAGCGATGGAGTGTGGTGCTGATCAAGCAAAACCAATTAGTTCCTTATAAACGCAAATAATTCCCAGATTCTTGTATGTCCATATCTGACTAAACAAAGCAATTTCTAAAGAGAATAAATATACTGTTTAAATAAATAAATGGAACATCTGCTTAAATATGGGTATCTAATAAAAATAATGTATAAAGTGATAAAATCTATCAGATTAATAAATAAAAAGTCCATTATTTCCTTATCTATATATCTATCTATCTATCTATATATATATATATATATATATAATATACACATGCACAGACATACATATATTGACTCACTTGGAAATGTTTAACTTTTTAAAAAGCAAAAGAGATACTATATGTTTATTCAAATTTTCTTGTTTTATAGTTCATTGATATTTTTATAAAATTATGAATAAAAACTTGTTTTCATAGTTATTTATAAAATGGTAAATAATAAATATTGCATTGTACTTGATTCATATATTTTTAAAATATCATTTTTTATAAATTTTTGAATAAAAATATTTCTTTTCAAACTTATTTCTTTATAAAATGATAAATAATAATTTTTTTATAAAAGGTAAATAATAAATACAGCATTGTACTTGGTTTACATATTTTTATAATCTTGTAAATAAACATTGCTGAGCAGGTAAAGAAGGGAATGGCACACAGAGTAATAGCTTTGTCAAGGAAATAACCATCCTTTTGACACATTTCCACTGCTGTGGATGTACTTATACACCTTTATGAAATTTACATTGCTTACTGTCAGTGAGTGTGTGTGTGTGTGTGTTTACACACACATTTATGTATATATATATATATACATATATATATATATATATATATATATACATATATATATATAAGTAATAATTAGGAGGATTTGATAAATGTAATTAAGTAATTCATCGAGTCTGAAACCTCAACAGAATGCTGAAAGCACTGTCACAGAATGCAGAAAGCACTGGACGGCCGTTTCGTCCTATATTTGGGACTCATCAGCAGTGCGCATCCACTACCGAGAATTGAAACCCTGACAGTTAGGTTGTCAAGCAAACACCCTACCAACTGTTCTACAGGCCTCGGTGACGAAGAGGTAGCAAATCAGACTCAATATAGCGCCGCTCACTCACATTATTCCGTGGCAGAACCCAACCTAGTATTCGTGATATGAACTAACTATTGCTTAATGCTATTTCCAAGCCAGGAGAGACATATCATAGTATACAATATAAGCAGTTTTGTAATGTATCTTTATTAAACTGTATGTTTGGAGTGCTGTTTAGCTTAGTCTGTACTGCAGAGCATCTTATCAAAATAGTGGCACCCATGGAAAATTGCTGTCAGCATTTTTACAGGCATTTATTTCCAGTAAAAGGGCCAGCACACCCAGGCAACAATTCTATAACAATACAGCTGTGAAAGTGTTAAAAACTGAGACTCTACTTAAAAATACTTGTTTGGCACTATATGACCATCATATAGGAGTAAATGTGCTATAAATTTGTAATTCAGCATAAAGAATATAAAAGTATATATATATATATATATATATATATATATATATATATATATATATATATATATATATATATTAATTTTTTGACACTTCATGGTCATTATATAAGAGTCATTGTGCCATAAATCTGCATTCATGATTCATAATTTTCATATTGTTATAAGCAACCTACAAAATATGCTTGTAGTTGTTTCTGGTTGTCTAATTCCAAACAGGAATAATTAAACCTTTCACTTATAGTTGCATACTCTGATAACACATTGAATGATAAAATTAATGCAATTATAAAATTAGATGTAGCAATTTTATTGGTTATTATTCAAGATGAGGGAGCTATATAATTTTTATTCAGACAGCTATTAAACACATCATTACTAATAACACAAATACAATATTACCAGTTTGAATTTTGGAAGCTCTCCGAGTGAAGCATTATCTTAAAAGGAAGCAGAAAGAAAGCAAAAAAGAAAAGATGCTTAAAATAACTCATTATTTTCCAGGCTTTAATATGATTATATGAACAATATTTGTTTTCCTCCCAGCTATCAGAATCTCAGCTGAAAACCAAATGCTGAAATTATCATCTTCTTAAGTTTAATAAAAATAGATCAAATTTTTAAATTTTAATATAATTATTATGAGTGTTTGAAAACCAAAGATAAAGAGAGAGAAACAACCTTTGATTATAAGCTTCCAGACAGAAAGCTAATTGTTTTATTAGCTATGTCAGTTCATCTTTCAGTGTCTTTGCCTGTATTTCATCTTTCATTCAGCAGCCTTAGCTGGCATTTCCCTGGTTGAAACACTTTTCAACACAATCAGGGTTTGATATGTTTTGTTATGGCTGATTGTTTGGTCACCATAATAGATTTCTTTTCAGAAACCTTTTTATTTTCCAATTTGTTCAAACTCCTATTCTCATCCGTTGATGAGTGTCCAATAGTTTGTGGAATCTGCCAGTGAGTCATGTTTCAGAGGTTGAGACAATATTTATCAAATCAGTTGGACCTGAAGTTGTTAACAAATAAGTTTCAGTTTTTTATAAGTGCGGAGGGAGGGGATCAAAGATCACATGACTTAAAAATTAGAATAAATATTAACAGTAGAAAGATGAAGACAAGAAGGTTGAAGAAAACATTGATAAAAATATTATGATAAAACAGCAGAAATATGGAGCTTCTTCTCTGTGGCATGTCCCTTCAAGATGTAGTCGATCAGGGCTCTTCACAACTTCCTCTCCTTTGTAGCTCTTAGTAAATTTTATCTTTTCATTATCTCTCCTAATCCCTCTTCTGCAAACCACTTACACAAGATTAATTGGTTATATGTTGTTTTCTTCTGCCCCTCTTGCTTTCAACATGTTTGGTGAGTATCAAATTCTCTAAGCCCTCTTTCCTCATCATGTGCCATAGAAATTTAAAATCTTTCTGATTCAAAGTATAAGTGTCTGTTTTGTTTTTTGTTTCCATTTTCCTTAAAACTTTGTCATTACTCACATGTTCAATCCATGGTATTCTTAATATCCTTCTGTAGAACCACAGTTGCCTCACATCTCTTCTTCATCCATGAGGAGATTGTCCAACATTCACTACCATATAGGAGGACCAATAAAACATATCAGTTCAGTACTTTTTGCTTTCTTTCTAAAGATATTTTTATGTTTCTTAATACTTTGCTTAGCTTTTTGAAGTCATCTTTCACTATTCCAATATGTATTTCTTTTATGGGATGGAGTTGGCAGCCCCACAACCAACTGATTTTAATTTATGAGCTTTCTCTTAGATTCAACCAAGGCTAGAAAGTTCAGCCTGCCCTCCTATTTAACCCATGGCTGTGGGTTTATGAAAGGCATTCATACATTTTCTATGAGTATTTGTGTAAAAGTGAATGCAACAACCTCAACCAGAAATTGCAAAACCTGTCCTAGTGGAATTTTCTTCTTACATTTGGAATAAGGGAAAAATGAGAGTGATTCAACTCTGTGGAAGTAACATGACATGTCCTAGTTGTAAAGGTTTGAATTGCTGGAACAAAAGTATAGAGCCCATCTGAACATTTGACATGGAAATAACAGTAGAATAGTAACAGGGTTGCCTTGTGGTAAAGAGACAGCAGGGTGGAAGAAACTAAGTAGAACTTCTTACATTTGGAATATGGAGGAATTGAGGGTGATTCGATTCTGTGGAAGTAACATGACATGTCCTAGTTGTAAAGGTTTGAATTGCTGGAACTAAAAATATAGCTCATTTGAACATCTGGCATGGAAACAATGAGAATAGCAATAGACTTGTAATGTTACATCAGTGAGAATGTGGCTGCAGAGTAGAGAATAAATCTCATCCCTCAAGATAATTTTGAACCTTATCACAGCTGGAAAATGTTCTAGCCAATATATGGCAGCATTACTCCATTCTTGGTCTAATCTGACACTTATAAAAAGAAAATCTGGTAAAAGGAGTCATATTCTTCCTGGTGCGATAGAATGAGCCAACCTTTATTCTAGCATCCTTAGCAATTGATTGGAGATATTTACTGTTAAAGCATAGTCTGTCACAGGGAAACATTAATGTAATACTTATTAAGTATCACTCATTAGCAATAGTCTGCAAGATTAGCTTGTTAACCATTGCACCAAAATAGAATGTTAATTTTGAAATTCAAAATCTTCATTTTTCTCTATATTCAAACCTAGACAGTATTTTTTTCATTTATATCTTTGACCCAGCAGTGTATATATCATTTGTGTTACCTGGGATGGTCATATAATTTTGTGATACTATGGACACCCAAGTAAAAAGGGTAGGTGTGGTTTTATTTCAATCTCAAATGTTTCTGTTTGATAGACCAGTGAGTGTTTTCTTTGGACTTTTGTCTTCCAAGCAGCATCCATTTTAACCGAAGGGGAATGGAAAGTAAAACTTTTTTGAGATCAAGTGGTAATAAAACCAGAAGTTTGTTATATTTGGGTGCTGGTCCATATCAACAGTCATGCTTGGGATTGGGGATAGTTCTGCTTGGGCTTTGATGGGGGAGAGACGAGTCAACCTCACAGTTCCAATACCCCCCATTTCATATTACCAGTCACCACATCAGGATGACTTGGTAGGGAGAAGAGCTGATATAGCAGAAGTTGTCCCACATATCACCTACCTACCCACATGAACAAGCAGTTGAAGCCCTGAATAAAAAAGCTTCATATAATATTGGAAACCTTGTGTTCATGCAGTGTGCCTTTCCCTAACTTTCAATGAACACCGAAAAGACAAAATTAAGGATTGGCATGCAACATGGGGTGATCATTGGCCAAGCAGTTGCTGGAAATCTTGGACGAAGATCATATATATTTACAATTTGTCACCATTTCAAAACTGGACATCTACAAAATATGAAAACATAATTACAGCCATTCATCTTTTAATTACAAACAAAAAACAGCAACAATAAAAAGATGCAAAATATTTAATAATAACAGTTCAGTGTCTTGCTTAGCTATGAAGTGAATTATGGTAAAAATGGCACAACTGGAATGAAAAGTATAAAAAAATGGCACAACTAATTTTGCATTCTTCTTTATTATACTAATTCACCTAAATATCACACCCACAAAACTTACTATCCAGGGATGGACTGCTTCTCCCACTCTCAGCTAAATCTGCCAAGGCTTTGACCAGATCATAACATTCCAATTATGTCATCAATGTCACTATGCTTGATTCTCTTATAATTTAAAATTTTTTTTTTTTTTTTTTTCAGGAATTTCAAACCATTTATCAACAGTTCTTTCCTCACGGTGACCCAAGCAAGTTTGCCAACTTTGTCTTCAATGTTTTTGATGATAACAAAGTAAGTATCAGAGAACAATACAATTTTATACAATAAAATCAAAAGAAGCAATGTTGAAAAAAAATTCCTTAAAAACCAGTTTTTTTATTTTATTTGTTGGAGATTTGACTGCAGTTGTTTTCAACTACCAAAACTACCAATCTTTTATAAGCGAACCGAGTTACCTCCATTGAAATAAGATTCCTCCTTCAATGCTGCATCCCTCTACCACACACACACACACACACACACACACACACACACACACACACAGCACCAGTTCTGGTTTGCAAGCTCTCTTTTTGTAGAGTGTTATATAATATTACAATATAAACAATAACTAAATAAAAAAGCCAAATTATCACTGTCCATCATCTTTGGTACCTCAACTTTATAGATTTAGGTAAAGCACTAGATTAGAAACTAGATCTCAACATTTTACAGTTGAAATGGCCGCTAAATGTAACTAAATTCTATGCTAACAGTTTCTTCTCTTACACTTCTCACTTGTGGACCTCTTCTCTGGCTCTATGCTTTCCAGCCAACTTTGATCTTCAAAAATTTATATACTATACCAATTGTTATCTTTTGTCTTCAGTTCTTTTATTGTTCTCTCTCCTTAATAATGTTTTTCTTTTTCTCTTATTCTTTCACATTCAATAACCTATTGCATTTTAGTGGTTTTATTGCCATGTTGGGAAGGAAATTATTTTAAAAAATGATAATTGTACTATTAATGAACTAATGAACCTTGAAAGTTTTTTGAAAATCTGCCATCATTTTCCTCTAAATGTCAAGATGCCAAAATTTTTAATTGTCCAGATCACCATGCCATCTTGTTTTCTGACAGCCATAATTTTTTTTACAGTCTTGAATGCTTCACATTTTGAGGCATAATATCCATTATTCGTCTGATATTTACAAATTGTGACCTGCTCATTACCATTGAGGTAACCTTGACATATTTAGGAAGATACTGGAATAATCCAGAACCTCTGCTGGTAACAAGCCACTTGCAGAGAGAATTAAGTCTTACCAGTTATGCTGCTTATGAATGTGTTGTCTGATGGCACTCGCATCTGATTGGTGGCAGATTAGTCTCTGTGAGTGTGTGGTTGTGGTATATCTTATGTAAAACATTTTCTGTTTTTTATTTACAGAGGACATTTTCTGAGTTGGCAAGTATATCATACACAACATTGGTCTTAATAAACAGCACAAGGATTACAGTAACATCAGACAACTACTTACAAACAATAACAAAATATTAGCAAAATCAAATAGTAAAAACTTATGATCCTTGAAGTATTACTCATGCAATAAAAACAACCATAAATAAATGACAAAAACTTGAGAGCCTGCATCATCAAATGTATATAAAAAAAACACACATCACACCTTGCGTTGCTTATGTCACAATACTCTTTTGTTGTACAAAACTTACCAATTGTCTCTACCTACCTTGATAATGACATAAGAAAGTCCAAAGCGTAGATCATATTTCTTGTACTTTTCTTGCTAAATGAATTTAAGAGAATTTCCAACAGAATTTCCTCCTTATCTGAGAAAGATTATTTGTAATTTGGAAAAAAAAAGTCAGTCATAAAAATTAATCAACACAAAATGTCCGTCTTTAATAATATCTGCCTTAAAGAATATTTGCTGCCTAAATACAGACAAACACATACACACAGAGGGTGCAATGGGTAAATTGTTGCTATTTTATATTTTTAATTTTGCACATACGTGTTTGTTTTTGATTTTGCCAACTGCACTGGGTCAGTTGGGCATTGTCTGTGAGAAAAAGAGCACCATGACATAATTCACTTTGCCAGAAATTTGGAAATGGCATGATGAGTCTAATGGGGATTATGAAGGTGTTTGGTGTGATCACTAGTGATGGCAATGTTGTGCCTCCATTCATTTTCCCACAGGGCCTCAGACTTAACACAGAGGCCTACATCAAGTGCCTTGGGGAGGTAGTGCTGCCCACAGTCAAGAGGGTGGCTACTGGAAGACCTTATGTCTGGCAACAGGACTCTGCACCATGCCACACAAGCAGGAGAACCCAGTCATAGCTGTCGGACAATTACTGCGACCACATCACCCCTTACATCTGGCCACCTAACTCCCCAGAATGCAACCCCCCTGATTATTATGTGTAGAGCACTGTTGAGTGAGAGACCAACAAAACTCCTTGTAACTGAAGGTAAGGATTATGGTAGTATTCACCAACTTAAACAAGGAGACCACCCAAAAGAGTTACAGGAGATTCTGGAGTCGTCTGGAGGCTGTGATTGAAGCTAATGGCCATTTTATTGAATAAATTTACTCTTTTAGCCTTTGAAAATATTTTTGTGTATTTTTGGTAAATATATCTGTTAAAATGAGATGTCAGTGTTATTTTCATTCTTGCATAATTTAGACAATAATTTATTCATCACACCCTGTATGTATGTATATATATATATATATATATATATATATATATATATATATATATATATATATATATATATGCGCATGCACACTGCCTTCATTATTTTCTTTTACACTATTTTATTTTTTCTCCCTTTCACTCCCTCTCTTACACTCAGGGGATTATTATCTTTTTGGGGGTTCCAACTAATTTCCAAATGTTACTTCTCTGCCAATCCTAATACATCTTATGAGCCTCCTAATCTGATCCCAGGTAACCTTTAAATAACTGCCATTTTTGAAATAAGATGCTTTTCTTTCTTGTCTTCTGTAATAGGAATTCATCATTGCAATTCCAATGCCACCTTCACTCCATCAAATCCAAACAGAGCCCCCACTGAATGTACATGTTTATCTGATTATAATGGAAAAATCTCACGGAAGGCATTTTTTCCAGTAACATCTTTGGAACAAAGGAAGATTTGTATTTTCCGGAAAAAAGAAAAACTCTGCATGTATCTGGGTGGGTGGGATTTGTTTGGGTTTGCAAATGTATACATATGCAAGTTTCTATCCACAGTCATATGCATTAAGTTATATATGTATGAAGCATATATATTTGTAAATACACACTGGATTAATACGGTTATAAGTATGCAAATGTATGAATTAAATTTTTGTGTGTGTGTGTGTAATGGGCATTGGTCAAGTGGTTAGGACATTTGATTTCCAACCATGAGACATGGGTCAATTTGTTAAGAAGGTGACTTCTTGATGTTATTGGCCTGGAGAGGCTATCCAACTGTTGGAAAGTGTCTGAAAACCAAACCACAGTTTAACCCAAGCCTTGTGAGTGAAATTGGATAGACAGAAATGTTTGTCAATAGTTGTGCTAGCACAAAGTCACAAGTTACTGTGCCTGATGCCACAATGCTCAAAAATATTAGCCTTTATTCAAACTGGGGATCACACCAGATAATATGCTCATTCTCAAAAAGTGTAAGGTCTGCTCATCTCTAGTGTGGACTCTGTGGATGTTAAAAACAAATGGCCTAAGCAGGTGTCTGCAACAGGGATTAGATATCTGTCCTAGCAGACAGGCATACTCAGATGCAATTATATGTGACAGGCAAAATTTTGGGGCCAACCTGTATTTCTTTAAAAAAGCACCTTAAGATATTTTTGTATTTTTGGGGTTTTTTTAAGGAAAAGATAAAACATCAGTAACTATCATGCATTTCCTTTTATTCTGACAAAAATAAGCACTTAACTATAAAAGATTATCCTACAATAGCATTATATTGTTATCATCAATAAAAATACTGCCTGCCTTAATTAATGCTTTACAAATTCTCAGCATTCTTTCTAACAGTTTTTAAAAAAAGTAGATGTCAGACCTTCCCAAGCATTCTTGAAGCACTGATAAAACTCACTCTTTGGCTATCCTCTTCAAACTCTCCTATTCAATTCATCCCATACGAATTCAATAGCAGAGAAGGCAGGAGATTGAGCTGGCCAAGTTATAATTTCCAAATTATTGTTCCATTTTTTTGCACTCAAGCTAATTTTGATATAATTTACCAGAGTCTTTTGGATCTTTGTCTTGTTGAAAGGTTTTTTCCACTTATATATAAACCAGATGATTTTTTTCCACTTCCGCATAAACTGGATGATATATCATTTCTTTGCGAAATCGAATGATATTTTTCTTTTTTCATGATTCCCTTGACCTGAATCAAATCTCCAGCCCTTTTGGTAATTTCAAATCTACTCAGGGGTTAATGGTGAAAACAAAATATAATGTTTCTCATGCAAAATATTCATAATTTAGCAAAATGTTTTATGGACAGACAAATCCAAATTCAAACTTTTTGATAGTAAGAGGAGCTTGGAGAAGAATAAACTATAGTTACTGAAATTTTATCTTTTACTTAAAAAAAACCCAAAAATATCTAATTTTAATGTGTTTTTTTTAAGAAATGCAAGGTGGCCACAAAATCTTGCCTTATCTATGTGTATGTATTTATTCCGTATACGCCAATCCTATACTTATATATAGGATTGGTGTATATGGAATAAATTCCAATAACCAAAAAATACTATTCTTAAAAGAATGCTCAATACAGAGTAGAGCAAATATAATTTATTTGAAAATTATAACATAAATATGTTATAAAATCACTACAAAAATAGCCATTTTGTTTCAGCACTTCTGGTGTCTTATCAAGTGATGGTGTTGAATGTAGAATTTGAGAACGGTTCTATATTCAACACCATCACTTGATAAGACACCAGAAGTGTTGAAAGAAAATGGTTGTCTTTGGGTTTCTCCTTCTCTTTCTCTCCTTTTTTTCGTTTTAATACCTAACTAGTTGACTTTAGTGATGTTGATTCTAATGCCATTTCCTCAAAGTATTCCATGTATACATTAGCTGGAGATAATGGCAAGGCCATTGCTAAATCTTCATCATGCCAATGTATATCTGATCCCATACATATGTTGTTTTTGTACAGAAAGTCAGCATCTCCATCAGGTTATCTATTGGTGTACTGGTATGTTTGCCTAGGGATGAGCCTGAGGATAGCCTGTCCCTGATAGTGCCTTGTCCATAGTTACCTTGGTGAACAAACTCATCATGTCCAGGGTCACCATCTGGTTGGATTGGATGGAGGTATTTTTTATTATTTCCATCAAGTGGTTGGAGTCTTGGACATATGATAGTCACTTTCCTATTAATGGGTTAATTATATCCACAAGGGAGCAACTCAGAGGGTGGCAGACAGAGCCTTGGCAGCTAATAATTAGCCTGAGACTAATACTGTCTTTGTGAATTTTTTTTGGGGGGGGGGGCATATATGACAATAAAGATGAGGACAACAGTCCAAATAGTGTTCAATGCCTCATCTCAGAAATATAGATAGTATGGATATAAGAATTAACACTGGATTATGAATGTCAGCTTCAGTGTTGTCAATTACCTGCAGAAAAAGGGTTTAGCCCCCAAGGACATTCTTGCTGACATGGTTCCTACCTTATGTGTTGATGCTCCAGCTTTATCAACAGTGAAAAAGTGGGCAGCTGAATTTAGGATGGGAAGGAAGAATCTTGAATATGACGCAAGTTCTGGATGTCCTGTAACTACCATCACCAAGAGATGTCTTAATTCTGTTCACCACATGATGATGGACGACAGGCAATTGACTATAAATCAAATAGACAATTGGTATTAGCATATAACATGAAAGACTTGCGAATATTCTGCACAATGGATTTGACATGACAAAGGTTTCTGCTCAGTGAATGCCACATCTTCTGACACCTGATCAAAAGTGCGCAAGGCTAATCATATCACAGAAAAATCTGACATTGTTTGAAGATAATCTAGCCGGTTTTCTTGAATGTTTCCTAACCCAGGATGAATGTTGGATTCATTACTTTGAGCCAGTGACAAAGAGACAATCCATTCAGCGGAAACACCCTTCCTCACCTGCTCCAAAGAAGGCCAATTTCATTTCCTCTGTGGGGGAAGATGATGGCCTCAGTTTCTTGTGATGCAAAAGGTATTCTGTTTATTGACTAACTTCAAAAGGGTCACACCATCAATAGAGTGTACTATGCCAACTTGCTGAGGCAGTTATGAAAGGCTATCAAGACCAAATGACCAGGAAGATTGACAAAATGTTTGCTCCAGCACACAAGTCCTTGGTTTCAATGGTTGCTGTAGCTTTGAACTGGTTGATCACCATCCTGATTAGATTATCCTCTGTTCCCCAACATAACAGTATCACTGTGATGATGAAGTCATATCTGCTGTTGATGACTTATTTTTTACCAACAGGATGAAAGCATCTTCACTAATGGGATCCAAGCACTGCAACACTGATGGAAGAACTTTGTGGACTGTGTACCTCACTTTGTCACATTGTATGAGAATTTCTTGGTCAGCTTATGAACTTTTCAGCCAACCCTTGTACAACTGTAAGGGTCTTATAGTAATAATAAATAATGTCAAATAAAAAAAATCCTTTCAAAAATGTCTTTTTTAATTTAATATTTTAATATTAAAATTGTCATTTACCTGAGTTGGTGTCCACACTCACATGGAATGTTGGACCCTTAGACATTTAGCCTTTGTTAAGCTATCCAACTAGCAGAAGGAAGACTAATGTAACACCTGTGGCTCAACAGCATCCAAAGATGGTGATTGATTCTTCTTTTTGTATCTGCTGTTCTTGTTCAGAGTGTGGGATTGACCCAATTAAACATCTTTGTTCACTTGAAAAATATCCATGCACAGTCAGATGCTTTTTTGCATGATGAATGGCTGGCCATAGCTGAAAAAGGTGGTCATAACCAATTAATACTCAAAATTAAGATACCTTATGGCAACAAAATGTATGGGTTTCTGTGTTTGGGACAGAGGTTTTAAAAGTTTGCTTAGAGAGATGTATTCATTTAAAGTCTTAGCGTGTACCCTGTGATGATCATACTCAACAAGGTAACAGCAATCCTTATATGTGTATATATGTATGTCTGATTCTTCTAAAGAAAGTAATGGATTTTTTATTAATTTAACATATTTTTATCACTTTAAATGTTATTTTTAATGGATACTCATATTTGAGTAGATGCTCTGTTTATTTATTAAACAGTATTTTTTTTTCATCTACTAGTCTGAATAATAGAGAAATTTTATTAAAGAAAAATTTACATTCTGGCAGAATTCCCTCTGGTAGGAAGTAGCTATCATTAGATCTGATACACTCTAACCAACTGAGCTACAAATAATCAACCAATCAAGCAATTGTGCCTTTAACTGAAACTTCTCTCATCATAGATCTCCTGAAATGTTTCATATCTGCACAGTTTCATATCTAAACATAAACAAAGTGATTTTCTAATTTAACTAATGGATTTTTTTATTAATCTGACAGATTTTTTATAATTTTAAATGTTATTTTTAGTGGATAATCATATTTGAGCACTTGGTAGCACCTGTTAGGGCCCCATCTATGGACAAATAATGAATCCTCCAAATAAAAGTCAACAGTACATTTTTATAGTAAAATTACCAACAATACATTTTATGATCTACAAAATATATATTTAAAAAAAAACAAACCTTTACTTTGAAAGTATAAAATTATATGCAAAATATCTATAGTTGAAGTCATAAAATTGTGTTCAAAATATTTATATTTTGGCAGTAAATAACCCAGAGAGGTTGATATATTGCTAAACAAAATCAACCAACCAACATGAAAGAACTCTTTCAATACATTAATCCATATAATTTCCTACAATTTCTAAAGAAATCAAACTGTATTCCAGAATATAACTTCAACATAAAACAAACATATTACCACCTTTAGTAATTATGTCCACACAAACATATATATGCACAAAATCTGAGTATCAAATGCCATGTATTCAACTGTGAAAGCAGAATAATGTATATTGTTGTTAGTTTCTCAAAATGTTCAAATTTAAGACTGCTCTTAGATATACATCAGGCTAACAAAATGAGTAAATGTTTTTTTTTTTTTTTTTCAAATAATGCAATTAATATTTATATTATTTTAGTTTGGGATTAATTTACATATATATTTTAAATAATAGAAAGTTATGAATTGAACCATTTTCTTTTAATTTTTTTACATTTTTATGGTCATGTATTTTGCCTTGGAAAAATAGTCGTTCTTTCAAGAACAGTGATATTTGAAAAAATCTGGTGTGCAGATTTATATTTTGGTAAGATTCAATAGCATCACTCTCAAGAATTTTCTGTCTGAGTAAGTTACTTTTTCTTTTAATAAATGTGGCATTCTTTAGATCAAAGTTGTGGTTGGATTTATTTCTATGTATAACAGGTGAATTAGGAGGCCCTTGATGATACTCATACTGCAAGGACCATAGCATTAGATATCTCAAAAGCATTTGACAAAATGTCACACAAAGGTTTACTACACAAGCTCTCCAACTATGGAATCACTGGAAGGGTTTCCTCTATTATAAAAATCTTTCCTAACAGGTAGATCTCTGAAGGTAGTTATTAATGGCCAGTCCTCCAAGGCCCTGGCAGTCAATGCAGGCATCCCTCAGGGGTCACTACTTGGACCAACCTTCTTTCTGATTTATATAATGATTGATATACGGACACATCTCTAAAAATCTTGATGATCAGAGACTGGAAGATGACCTTTTTTCCAATCTAACATTAACTTCCCAGTGAAGAAAGAACTGGCTGGTTACATTTAATGCCTCTAAAACCAAACTAGTTACATTCCATCACTGCCAATCAGACTCTGAACTACCATCAGTCACAATGCACAGACGTCCCCTTGGGGAGGCACTGTGCCTTGAGAGGATATTAGGCCTCAAACTCATACCCGACCTCAAGTGGAATTCCTATATATGATCCATCACTAAAGATGCAGGTAAAATGATCAGCTCCCTGTACCACTCTAGTAAGTACCTGACTCCTCCTGCTATCCTCTACCTTTATAAGAGCCAGATCAAGCCAAAAATGTAGTACTGTTGCCATATTTGGCCAGACCTCACTTTCCAGTCTTGATAGAATTCAAAACCGAACTTGTTGAAAAAGAATTATTTTCCAAATTCCAACCTCTCCCTCTCACATGCGGGATGTGACAAGTCTCTCACTGCTCTGTTGTTACTACCATGGAAAGTGCTCAGACGAACTGCATCTCCTGGTTCCACCAGATCAGACCTTCACAGCTAGGACATGCCGTGCCACATACATAGTAACAAATCACCCACATTCTCGCCTTATTCCATCAGTAAGAAGTAAGTTCCACTCAAACAGCTTCCCCCCCCCCCATGAACCAATGCCCTATGGAACAGACTCCCAAGAGGATGTTTTCCTCCCTGATCACTACAATCTTAACCTTAACGGTCTCAAGTCAACTGTTATCTTCCCCTCCTATCCATATAAACTACCCCCTAGTGTAACCCATTACCTCGAGTTGCCTCCAAGCCTTGTACAGGATGAACATTACTGTAAAAAAAAAAATGCATTTGATAAATTGTTGTGTATAAGGTCCTTTTTGCATTCATAGATAAATTTTTGCAAATTTCCCCAATGTATTGTAAAGAGCAGTTTTGACAGTTTATTTTATATCTACCTGCTTCAGAGTTATAATTGTGACAGGTATTTTTAGTTCTGATCATATCCATAATAGTTTTGGATGTGGTTGTAATTATTTCAATATTGTTGAAACTGAATAAATTGTTTTGGATAGTAGATGTTAAAGGGTTAGTAGGCAGTATTATGTCTGTTTTTATCTAGTTTATTGCCATTGTTATTATTGTTGTTGTTGTTAATAATATCTTTATTTTTTGTGGTTGTATATTTTGTCTGCCTTTCTCTTGGTATTGTGGATGAAATAATGAGGATATTGGAAGTTTTTGAAAGTGTTTTCTATGTATATTTCTTCTTCAGGTAAGTATTAGGGGTTGAAGATTCTTAATACTATTTAATAGAATTATATAATTATTCCAGATTTTATTCTGTTACAGTGGTGAGAAAAGAAATTGATGAGGTCATTCTAGTTGGTAATTTTCTGTAAACCTCAAACTGTAAGTCATTACTTCTGTAACATGAAATCTAGGAAGGGTAGTATTTTAGACCCTTATTCAAAGGTAAAACCTATTGTATGTTCAACGTTATTACATAATAAGATCAGGTAAAACTATGTCTTGTGGGTATATTAAGAAAGAATCATCTATTTATCTGAAATAAGAATTCTGTGATAAAATATTTTTGAAAGGATCATTTTCTAGAAATTCTGAAAATAGACAAGCCAAAACGGCACTAAGCAAACTAAATTTTTGTCTTTTTTTCTTATGGTCTTTATTCATATATATATATATATATATATAAAATGAAATGAAGAGGTTATAATGGTTCCAATGAGAGAAAAGTGTGTATATTAAAAAGAAGAGAGGTTCCGTAAACTTTTTTGGTTGTAATGTGGGTTTTTAAAAAAATATTATTCTTTATTTTTCATAGTTTTACATAGTTTTACAACACGGGTTTCTGGTCTCACGACCGTCTTCAGGTAAAGGGTGGAGATTTGTGTTGGTCATTTGAATGTCTTTCTTTAGATTTAAAGAAAGACATTCAAATGACCAACACAAAAACAGAGAATGTCTCATATAGAGAATATTCAACATTGAAAAACATAAAGGAAAAAAATTAATTATTTTTAATAATTATTTTTAATAATATGTGGAAATCTCCACCCTTTACCTGAAGACGGCCATGAGACCAGAAACACATGTTCTAAAACTATGTAAAACTATGAAAAATAAAGAATATTTTTTTAAAAACCCACATTACAACCAAAAAAGTTTGCGGTACCTCTCTTCTTTTTAATATATATATATATATATATATATATATATATATATATATATATATATATATATAAAGGGGTAGTGAAAAATTCTTAACCTGATCCATTTCCAAAAATCTGAACAAATAATTAAACCAGATAATTTTTTAAAACTCTCCATGGTTTGTAGTAGTAAACCAGTTTTCAGCACTCACTTGCATACCCACACACACACACACACACACACAGACACACACATATTACAGAGGAAAAATAAATGTATTCTCATATATATATATATATATATATATATATATACATACACACACACATTTATTGTTTCACTTTTAGTCTTAATCTTTTTCAGTTTTTTATTCTCATTGTTTTGCCATTTTGTTTTATTTTTTCAATTTCTTTTCATCTTTCTCCCACTTCAAAAATGGAAGCAATGGGAAATTCTCATTCTCTTGTAATCAGAGATTAAAACCCCAAATACTTTCCTCGTGTGTCTTTTTTATTTCAATAATAATCCTGTACACAAAAAGCATGTACAAAAACAACAATCTATCCTCCTCTGTAAATGATTGTTATCTGTGTTTTTTCTTTCTTCCACCCAATCCAGGATGGTTTCATTACATTCAATGAATTTATCCGAGCTCTTTCCATTACATCACGTGGATCACTTGATGAAAAACTTGATTGTAAGTTACAACTTCTTTTTCTCATCTTGCTTGACTTCTCCAAAATATATTTATTACTTATATTTTTAATGTTGTAATCTATTTCTGCCTACAGAGAGCATTTGTGCTGTGAACTGAATATGCATACGTATATATATATATATATATATATATATAAACTTCATGAAAATATTACTGTAACACTGCAGGAGGCACTCAACATTACCACATATGTGCAAGAGAATGTCTAATCTATGTTATTTGCATTATTTGGACTTATCCTCATCTTCATTGCCATATTCACAACGTTTTGGCTGTTGTATGCTCCAACCTTTGTCAGATGACTGGAATTTCAAGCCGAGCCCTTTATTTCATCCACCAGGGTAGATTGCTCTAGTTATACATGCCATGCCTCTTCCAGATGTCTTGGTTATTTCCCTTTAACTCAACTCTTCAAGTTTTACCAGTGCTTATATTGCAATTGTTATCCATTGCTTTTCTCTACTGTGGCCTGGTACTGAACTCACAAAAAATATCATGGAAAATAAGGAAAAGAACATCAGCCGACAACAATCAATCCAAAAACTGCAAGCTCTGCTTGGAGGAAAAAAATAGCTGTAATCATCTTCTCAGACCAAAACAAACTATTAAATAAATGATCAGAATTCATCTCAAAATGCAAACATGAAAACAATTTTTTACTATGTTACTTAAAAATTGAAAACTGAAAAGAATAAATAAAAATAAATATGCAAAAACAAGTGAAATAAATTAATAGGCTTCCCTCAATGCATCACTGACCCATAGTCAAGAAAAAACTCAATGCATGTAGCTTGATGACTGCATTTACATGAAATTACCTGTCACATCTAAGTGTTGACTTTAATGTTCACTTTATATATATATATTATAAATTTACTAATTTAAAAATATGGTTCCATTGCTACATATGAATTACCATGTTTCAAAAAAAAGAAACTAAAAACTTCAAATTTAATTATAGAATTAAATTAAAATTCCTAGTACTGTTTCATTTTCAAACAGATTTTGGAATAACTTATTTTGAAATTTACTGAGTTTTATAAGCGCATACATTCTTAATATTAGTTTCTAAGTGTCTAGTCACTCCTTTATTCAGTGGGCCATGTGTCCTTGAGGACATCTGTGTATGAATTTTTGGGACTTATAAACCTAATGTCTCAACAAATTGTTTTTTACCTGTGCTCATATTGCAATTTTTCTATTATTATTATTGTACTTTTTTTTTTACCAGAGCTTATATTGCAATTGTTATTCATTGCTTTTCTCTAGAACTCCTTATTATTGGTTCCCATATTGTATTCATATCTATGCTTGGTTGACTCAGAAGATTTTTGTGGCCTAGCATATGTGCTGATTCCTTAAATTTTCATATTTTCCAATGATGTTCTCTATTATTTCAACCTCATCCCACAAGGGGTGGTGATCACCCTTTTCCCTCCATATGTGGTCAGCTATGCCTGATTTTTCTATTTCCCCTTGTGTTATGGCTTTATAATGTTCTTGCAGGCTTACCTTACGGGAGTGGCCTGTCCCTCCTTTGTATTTCCTAACACAGCTACACGGGATGACTTACACACAGTCTTTAGTCATGTTCCCCTCTATTGGGGGGAGGCTCTTACTCGGAAGAGGTGTCTGCGAAGTGTTGAACCAATTTTGAAGATTGGTTTGATGTTATATGGACCACAGATCCTTTGTATTTTCTGCAGTAATCCCTTTGCATAGAGTAGGTGAGTGCTGTTATCCTCTTGTACCCTTCTATCCCAGTTTATTGGAGCTGCTACCATATACCCAGGGTAGTTGTTACATTGTAGGGTACTGCTTATACTGACCATTTCTTGTTGGTATGTTTTGGGGTCGCCACTTATGACTTTTTCTTGGTGTTGTAAGTAGCAGACAATCCCTTTCTTTATACTGTATGTATGGTGGTAGTCAAAGTTGAGGTATTGTCCAGTGAATGTCGGATTGTAGTATACGGATGTCTTGAACTCTTGCTCTGTTCCAGGAAAGTGAGTTTGTTGTCATTTTCTATCTCCATTGTTAACTGTATCGATGATTTTATTGATTTCACATGGTCCAGGAGTAGCTGGACATCTTCCTGGTATGGCCAGATTATGTAGGTGTCATCTAGGTATCTCAGCCCTTTGCTGCCTTACCAATTTAGCCAGAAAGACCAACCAGCTAAGTTAAATAATTCATACAGAAACATTCTTTCTCATCATTACCCATGCAGAAGGTGGGTGCAGAGAGTGTGACAGGCCCCAGGGATCCATACTGGGAGGGCATTCAATCAAAGAGTGAAATAAAAATTTAGTTTATATTTAATTTGAATAAAGTGTTTATTTCATGTTTTATTTGTTTTTGCATATTTAATATTCTCACATTTCTCAGTATTAGACACTAAAGGCCTCCCTACTTGAGTCTTAGGGGTGTACAATCAAGGAGTTGACCCTGCGTATCACCAAATCTCTTCATGTCACTGTCTTTACCTTTGTTGTATTGTTTATTTACTCTTAGTTGTAGACTTTTTGCTTGTCCATGCTGCTTGTTTAGTCATAGAATATAACATGAATGAAATGTTATGATAAAAAGCAACAATAAAAGAAAAACCATGAAGTCTGTATTGAAAAGCTCTCAGCCTGACCAAAATGAATGATCTGGAGCTATGAAATGTAAGTGATTCATGTCAAGAAATACCAGAGGTCTGGTCTGAACTGAATGTCCATCAGGAAACTTGATCTCAGAAGAGTTGATTTGTGATGACCCAAATATGTAATGGGTTCACTCTTAGACAATGTTTATCAACCTTTTTTATATCATTTCACACTTGAACACATAGTTAAACTTCTGCAGCACACTTAAATTATGATGATCTTTTTTAGAACAGGGATATAGACACATATTTATTCTAGGCTTGTGTTTAGAGCTTGTAAATGTTACAGATGTATTTTGTAGGGTTTTTTTGATAAATGTATTTTTGTCTGTTTCTTAAGTAAGCATAAATACCTTAGAATAATTTTGTTATTAAAAAATCAATATACAACTATTTAAATGACTAACTAAACTGCAATTAATCTCCCTCTTCCATAATGCTGTATCAGTAGGGCCCCCGATTTTCCATTTCAAATTTTCTTTGAATACATTTCCACTTTTGGTAAATTCCAATTTTTTTCTGTTTTTACTTTTAGGAAATTTCATTTTTTCCATTTTTTTGTATTTTATGAGAAAATTGCAATACAATATGTTATAATTATTATTAAAACTATAATTCAAAGTTTTATTTCATATAAAGAAATAGAAAATATCTACAAATCTTTTTTTAATGTTAAAATCCAAGTCCAAAAATAAATTATATTAAAAAATGTAACATGATGAGACAATAAAACAATGGAATGTTACAGTGCATAATAATCTTTGCGGTAGAACTTTTAGTCAGAGCTTCCTTCTTTAAGAACACATTCAAATAGTTTTTGTTTGTTTTAAGTAAAAGTATTTAGATCGATTTATAATTATTGATTCATCATATAAAAATCACATTTAAAGTCTCAACAGCAAATAACTTGAATCTCAATAATGAATATCTGAATAAAGTCAAACATTTTGACTAAAATTTTACAAAACAGTAATTAAACCATAACTGGATCTTTGTAACAAAATATCAAAAAACAAATTAGGCAAATTCATATTAAATAAAACTTATCCCAAGTTGAAATGCTGCTCAAATTTAAAATTGCTAATTTCTTAATTTGGGAAATATCTAATCTTCAAATCTCTTCTCTAACTCTCCATTGTAATGCAACATTGTGAGTTGCTTAATGTTCTCAGGGGTAAGACTTTCACATTGTTTATTGAGTAAATACTGAGAAAATGAAGATTCAGCATCTATGCTGTTAACAGGCATCCATATGACCTTATTGGCAATCTGTTCCAGAATAGGAAATCTGCTCTTATTTGCATTCCAAAATGATGGGGTATTAAAAGAATTTGGTAAATCATCTTGGTAATTCACATACATTTGGAATTCTTTAAGAAGATCAGTAGAAGGGCATAGCAAGTACTTGATGGCTACAAAACTAAATCATGACCTATACAGGGTAGCTGTCTAGGATCAAACAGATGAATTGCCTTGTAAAAGTTATACACAGGGTGGGTATGTGGGTATTTATTCAGTTTCAAAAAAGATGTGCTGAAAAATCTTGGAAATTTGGAATAGCTCTCTCCCTTTTTGTGTTTCCTTGTTCAATCAGATGATCAGTTTCTAGGCCAAATATTGATTTTGATGTACCAGTATGCAAATACTGTTTTACATCCTCCATCATCTTATATACAACACATACAAGCAGAGACTTAGTTTCTTCTAAGTTTGTCAAAGCTGTTATTAAATGAGTGCAATCCTCATTTATAAAATTCTGATTTAGGTGCAAATTATGGTAAGAGGCTTGATGTAGTCGACCATCATCTAATTATAGAATACTATCTACTGCAAGACCATAGCTCTTGCTTATGAGTGATTTTTGGCTGCATTAAACCAGGAATACCATCTCGTTGCCACTGGTACAGGGGTTAGTTTCACTTGTTCCTTAGGCATGGAACCTTCAAGCCATTTTAAGTATCGCTTTTTCCAGTGAAAGTAGTGAGCTGGGTAACATTATCAAATGCTGACCAGTGTGAAAATACTTCAACAAAATTTAAAATATGTGCTAAGCACAACACATGACAGCTGTTAACAAAAACATTTGACACCACTTCCTTATGAGCTTTTTTGCAATAGGCTGCAGAATTTGTTACAAAGTCAATAATATCCTCAAATGCAATATCCGCATGAGTTACAGCTCAGATGCATGCCTGACTTACAGCCTGATCATTGCATTCTCACAAAGTTACAACATCAATGAGAAATGACTCATATGAATGCTTGCAATTACATTCAAAATGCTGTTGTTTTGTCTGTTATGATGCTGACTGATTAGCAAGCTTGGTTTTCAGGGCAGCAAAGTGACAAGCAAACAATTTTGGTAGATGGAGTTGCCTAACGCAATTGACAGTTGGAATAGCACCACCTTCTTTACAATGTTTTAATATAAATGGCTTCATTTTGTCAATATTGTGTATAGGGGAATGTCAGACAAAGTGCACATTTTCAAAAAATTAAACACAAAATCATTTTGTACCTTTTTACTCTTCAACAAAGTTGTGATTGTCTTCTGTTTCAGTTGAGCCAATTCTTTTTGAAGACTTTTTTATCAAATGAGTTTTTGATTTGATGTGATCTTTGATTGTGTCAACCTGAAAAATGTCAACACTGTGGAGATAGAATTTGCAAAATAACGTATTTTCTTCTGCATAAAAGTCATCAGGAAATTGCTCTACTCTGGCACAAATTTTAGATACTGGAGTCATTTTCTTTTTTTTTAGAGGAGCAGGCCCAACTTTAGAGGTTGATTCACTACAATGACTTGATTCAGTCATCTTGGCAATTTTTTGCTTATTCCTACAATTGGTTTAGATTACAAAATATAAATAAAATATGAAAGGAAAATAACTACAAAGATTTGTAAAAACAAATTTTAAGGAAATAACTACCTTATGTTATTCTTATATTATTAAAATTGGAGAGAGAGTTATTAAGTTTTGAAAGAATAAAAAAAAAATCTGAAAAAAAAATCAAATATTTAATTTGTTATTTATTATTGAAAATTACATTAAAAACCCAGATTCCATTTAAGACTAACAATTCTGCGATTCTGGAAAATTTATTCCCCTACATCAATTTTCATTTTACTTGTTTCTACTGAGGATGATGTCAGTAACCCATTGAAATACTTTTATTACCTATTAATAATATTGCAGGTATCAACAAGTAGATATTTGTGGGACTGAACCCACTTTGGAGAAATACTTTTTTCATGGAGCATCCTTTAAGGAATGAACTTACTCCCAATGACTTGTGTAATAGGTGATTTATGCCAGGAAATACCAGAGGGCTGAATTGAATTTAATGTCTACTCTATCTAAGAGGAGTTAATAAGTACTGAGATCACTCTAAGAGATACCAAAGTATATTTTGTTGTCAGTGTTATCTTAGAGAGCTGACTTAGAAGGTAACTTCAATACCATCAAGTGCAGAATGGGGCCTTGAATGATGTTGGTGAGTGCACCATCATAAACAAGGAGGTGAGCCTGACTGAACTTATGATATAGACACACAGGACAACTGGATGACAGGAAGGTATATAAACTCCCAACCTATGAGGGAAGAGGCAGAATTCCTCACAGTTTTGTAAAAAGATTGAATATTCAAAGAAAGACCAAAAACCAAATGCCCTTGATTTGGTCAGAAGTGAATAAACAATTATTATATCTATGAAAACATTTAGTCTTCTATTCTCATCTGATATTACTAACATTACACAGTTCAATGCACTTGTCTCAAGGTTCTCTAACACTTCCAAAAAAAACTTTCAATGTTTGCTCATTCAAATATTTATTTTTAGGAAGTGTGCCAGGCTGAGAATTTTAACTTTAAAATTAATAATAAAAAAGTTTATTCTAAAAAATTTAAACACTTTGATCATTCTAATCTCCAATCTTCTTCAGGTTACATTATTGCTTTTCATATTTACTGTTGTTCTCTTAGCAGACAGTGTTTTTCTGTTTTTTTTTTACTAAATTCTGCATTTATTTCTTGATTTTTTTTCTAAAATGTTCTGTCTCAATAAAGTATTATTTTCCATGCTTGACTTACTAATAGGATTTTTTCATAATACCATATATGCTGATTCCTTTTGTTTTCATACAACAAGGATGAGGATAGCCCAAAAAATCATTGAAAAACTCATTTTAGTTTTTCTTATAAAATTTATAGAATTTCTTTAATAAAAGAAAGCTACTCATCTTTAATACAATCTCTTATGCATCAGAATACACACACACACACACACACACACACACACACACACACACACACACTAAAGGTGGGGGTGCTGAATGCTGAAAGTTCTCGGCCTCACTTCCCAAAATCTAACCAAACATTTGATTTTTTGGAAAGACAGAATGAAAATGGGAACCTTTATTTGATCTTGGCCAGATGGGTGCTTTCCCCGCTCCAGATGAGATTGGTTGATGTATGTATGGTGTGCATGCACTATTTGCTTTATCTAAGAAACTCAGTCACTTAGTTTTTGCTTTTGTTCTTGTGGCAGAATTCTTCTTTTATGTGCCATGTCACTTTAGGACCTAGGGAATCATGGCACTCCACAACTTCCTATCCTTTGTAATGATTGTCTCTTTACTATCCTTCCCTCTGCATATTCTGTCATCCATTAATACAACCACATTTAGTAAGTTACTTGCTGTTTTCTTCATATCCTCAGCCATCAATATGTCCTGTGAGTATCAAGTTCTCCAAACCCTCTTTCCTCATTATGTATCCCAGAAATTTCAACTGTCTCTTTGTGATTCTAATTACAAGTGACCTTTTTCTTTCTATGTTTCTTAAAACTTCCTTGTTGTACACATGCTTCATCCATGTTATTCTCAGCATCCTTCTGTAGAACCATTTCACTGTTGCCTCAAATCTCCTCTTCATCTGTGAGGAAATTGTCCAGCATTCACTGCCATTGATATTATTATTATTTAGTTCAGCATTCTTTTCTTTGTTTTTAAAATTTTTTTCCTGTTTCTTATTTTGTTTAGCTTTTGGAAAGTATCTACAACATATATTTCTGGTTTCCCTTAGACCATTGTGAAAGATTTCAAATTCTTTAAAAGGTCCTGTTCATGGACAATTCGAAAAGAATATTGGTTCTAGGTTGATATCTCAACTTTCAGACACCAAGACTTGATCATGAAGCTTATGATATCTCTCTTTTGTTTTCATTGTTTCCTATTAAAATGTTTTAATAACTTGGAAAATTAATTTTCAAAATGAAGTCTTGATATTGTTTACAGCCACATTTTGTCTTTCATATTTTATCTTTTTTTGTAATTTTGAAAAAGGTTTCTTTGTTTTGAAAAGAGTTTTGAATAATTTAGGGATGGAATAAGCTCCTATAATTTCTTTCTTTTTTCTATCACTTTCCATGTATCTTTCATAAGTTATTGGTTCACAAAAAATAGCATTTGTTGGTATATCAATCAGACCTCACAAGGCGCAAAGATAGATTTAAAAAATTTAATACTATTATAGAAATATTTAATATTAATGTATCCTAAGCAGCTGGAGAAACATCTAAAATATCTTCATATATTTTCATCATATAATAACTTCATGAGTTTATATGTATGTATAATTTTGTGTAAGATATACATATATATATATATATATATATATATATATATATATATATATATACATATATATATATATGATTAATATGAGTAAAAGTTTGTCACTTAGCTGATTGATGTTATAATCAGCATCCAGACTCCAGAGTTTCATAAGCATACCTGCCCATCTACTCTTCAGGAGGTATCGGCAATTTACTGCTTATATTTTTTAATTTTTTCTTTTTATACACTTATCATTGGTGTAAGTTTTTTTTATAATTATTTGTGTTTGTGTATGTATTTCTGCTGCACCGTGCACCCGTCTGTATGGATGTGTACGTGTAGGCTGTCTTTTTCTATTTTTTTTTTATTTTTCACTTTACACTTGCTCTTTATCTTTTTCTTTTTCCTTTTCTTTCAACAGTTGCGGTTTGTTGCAATTTCTACACATGCCACTGATTTTAAGTTTTGGGCATTCTAATTTTTTCCTTTTTTATGTTAGTGAAGATGTTTTTCATTTTTTACATAAAGAATTGTTTAAATGATAAATATTTTATATATATATATATATATATATATATATATATATATATATATAAAATATGATTTTCTTCTCTCTCTTTATTTTCACCTTATCTTCAGCCCATCTTCTTTATCCTCCTTTTTGTTCTACAAAGAACAGAACTAAACCTCTAAGTAATAGAAGGGTTCTTTTGAGATCAGCTTGAGTTTGACATCTAAACTCCATTGATTCATTCTACAATGGATGCTTGTTACTTTCTCTGTTGGAATTCAATCTTGTCTGCATCCTCCCAATCATCACTAGCAAGCTTTCAGACATTAAGCAAGTATTTCATTCCTCACATATGTCTTCTGTCACAAATAAAATCAATAAATCCTAGAAACTGAAACTGTTCGATCGGTTGCACTGGAATTGCATTTTACAGATTCCATGTTACCTGCCCAATGCCAAGATCCTATACATATGCACATTTTTAGTTCTAGAGTTTAAAAAAATGCTGTATGTATGTGTGTGTGTTTGTGTGTGTTGATATGTATAATGATAGAGAACACTATTTATAAGTGCTATGTAAATATCTATAACACGCCAATGATTTGGCCTTTGAAAATAAATGAATAAATTTTCTGTCTGTTAAATTAAAGGAGGTGGTTTTCAAATCCATATTATAATGATCCAATTTCTGTAGATTTGTGTTTTTGTTCGCAAACCATAGCAAAAATGGCACATTGTATTGCAGTCTTTATTAGTGCAAAACTGTTAAATTGCTAAAATAAAACAATTTCCAATTCAATTACTTCATCAGTCTCCAATCCTCTACTCAATATCAAGTCATTTCCTATTAAAAGAATTTACATTATACTTATTTGCTAATGCCATCTTTATCATTATTAACCTATCATTACTGATATGGCTGATAGGGTAGAGTGTAGACAAGTAAAATATTCTTCCCTGATTATTCCTCTTATTTTCTTAAGAAGAATCTGGAAAATAGTAGTGATTAAACCTGTAGTTATCTACATTTGATAGATGTTTTTTGTTAATTTATATTAAAATCTATATTTCAATGTAAATTGACATCATCTGTCAAAAGTAGATAGCTACATGTTTAATTACTGCTAATTAATTATTTTCCAAATTTTTCTTAAGAAAATAAGAGGGATAAGCAAGAAAGAATATTTTACCTGTCTGCACTCTACCCTATCAGCCATAGTGGCATACCAGTAAACATAGTTTAAAAATGATAAATATGGCATTAGCAAATAAGTATAATGTAAATTCTTTTAATAGGAAGTGATTTGATATTGAGTAGAGAACTTAAAATATAGAATTTAATATATATTACATATCCACAATATTAGATTTTAATATATATTAAACTTTTCCATATTTGTGAGTGTAGGAATTTATGTACTATAAAACTCACATTTATTCTTTCATCTATAAACTTTGTCTTATAATAATTCAAAACCTTTAATATTTGATTAAAAACACAATATGCCAGATGACCTCTTAAAAGCACAATGTCCCACAGAACCTCTATATAGCAGTCAATATACCCCAAGTAAATAATTATAACTTTAATTAAAAATAATCAGCTTCTTGAATGTACAGTTAAATGCTAGGCAATGATTACTAAAATGTCAAATTAAATGACCAATAGATAGGAATCAATGTGCCAACAAACTACATTTATAATTGCTCAGAAACTTGGATATATATGTAAGTTCTTATTTAGTACTGTTCAGCTAATACTCACCCCATTTCCACTGAGTCCAAGTACACACTTTCCAGCCCATGGATTGAACTCACAATCATCAAATTCATAAACCAACACTAATCCACTAGACCCACAAGGCTAGCCCACCACCATAGATTAAATAAAGGGTTCAGTTCAAAATTCCCTGAAGGTTACTCAGATTGACATGCACCTGATGAAGGCCAGAGGGTATAATGACTGAAATATTGTGATAATAACAACAAAGATGAGGATCATATAATGTAAATACTCTTAAAGTTTGTTGACACAGGTGTTAAGAGGAGATTTAAGGTGCTACAGTAGGCATCCAATAACTGTTAATTAGTTGTTGAAAAATATTAGTCAAATATACCTTGTGTTCCAACATGGAAGTTTTGAATTCAGAGTTGTCCTTCTCCTAGACTGGTTGCCAACCAATGAACTCATCCAGAATTCAAGCTTGGCTTACCAATTTCTCTTTTCGGTCTGTTAACCATTATTCTACCCACACATCCCAATTATGAGCAGAATCCTGAAAATACAATTTGATGCCAAAATGATTGTATGTACAAACCAGGAATATTTATTTAACAGATGTACAAAGAAGCTATAGTGAAATTGTGTATGCACATGTTTGTGAGAACTTAGTTTAACTAATATAAGTAAATATGCAGGTAGTGTACGATGTATGTATAATTGAATAGTTAGTGGATTGGAAAGAGAAATTGGTAAGACAGACAAATTCATTACATTCACTTTCGTAAAAATATCCTTGGGAGAGGTATTTTCTTCCCACTGCTATGGGTTAAATAGCAGGGCAAACAGCTGTGGTTTGGCAATTAGTCTAGGAGAATAACAGTTCTGAATTCAAAGCTGGTTCATGTGCTCATTAAACTAGGTGTAAACCTTAAATGTCACTCTATTGCAGGTAGAGTGAAATAGACTCTAGGGAAAGCAACAACAAACTTGTTCTTATCCATTTTCCTTCTTCTCTCTAGCATTTGTTTAAATCTTAATTCAAAATTTCTTAGAGAGGTAATTCTCTAGTTGGCAGAGAACTGGCAATACACATGCTACACACAGTCAATGAAAAGAGTATGGAGTCCCAATTAAATGCAGCACAGCATTATGGATGATGACTCTATGATCTCGACTGGGGTCAAATAAAGAAAAAAAAATGGATATGAGGTTGAATCATGTCTCCAAATTTGTGTGAGTAAAAGCTGAGACATTCATTTTGCATATATATATATATATATATATATATATATATATATATATATATATATATATATATATATATATATTCTATGTTCAATCATGACTCTCCACAATTTCCTGTCCTTTGGAGCTCTTAATAAATTTTGTCTTTTTCTTATCTCTCTTATACCTTTCTCTGCCATCCATTTAATCAAGCTCACTAAGTAGGTTAGGCATTGTTTTCCTGTCCCTCTTGCCTTCAGTCTGCCTTGTGAGTATCAAATTTTCAAAGCACTCTTTCCTCATGTGCACTAGAAATTTCAATACTTTTCCTGATGTTAAGTATAAGTGTCCTTTTCATTTCCATTTTCACTAAAATTACATCATTGCTCTGTTGTTCAGTTCATGGTTTTCTAAGCATCCTTCTGTAGAACATATATATATATATATATATATATATATATATATGAGAGAGAGAGACTTTGTTTATCATAAGTGTATGTGTATGATTTTTGTATGAAACAAACATGTCTACAGGTTTATGTCTGATAAAGTAAGTTAAAGTGTCACAAATGCTTATAAAGTTGACAATAGCATAATGCCATCTTGGCTTCTGACCATAAGATCAATGTTTGATGCCAGATGTTCAAGTGACATACCTCTCCAAGAATGTAGAAATGATCAAAAGCCTTTGTGGTTCTTGTCAATTGTAAAGATAGTTTTATACTCCAAAGTTGGACCACAGAAGTCTTTTTTGATATGTCCATGAAAGCTTTTGATTGATCAAAAAAGTTTCTTCCATAGACAGAATTGTGTGTCAAGCCTCTGCATAGAAAACAAGTTTTAGTCATTAATTGTCTATTGAGATGTGCACTTCCAGTGTCAGTACAAGTGTTATATTCTATACAGGATGACTATTATATAGGAATCTGTGTACCATAAGATATATAGAAAATGCTGCATCATAAGAGTACATAGATTCATTCATGTATATATCCAACTTCATGCTTCTCTTTGTCTTTCTCAGGGGCTTTCAATCTTTATGATTTGGACAATGATGGTTACATCACCAAGAAAGAAATGATAGACATTGTTGATGCGATTTATAATATGGTTGGAAACCTTATGGATTTACCTGAAGATGAAGATACTCCAGAAAAAAGAGTTGAAAAAATATTTGCCCAAATGGATGTGGTAAGTAGGAAGGCCAGACATTTGGCTTTTGGCCAGTTTTGCTTTTAAGCACTCTGTCTTCTGTTCAGCACTATCTCAAGTTGACCATTATTTTGTCCTCCTTTTTGGTGTCTGACGAAAGAGTTTTTTTGTTAAATTACCTGACTTAAAACAGTGAAAATTAAAAGTTATAACCACCATTAACATATTTTATTCATAACATATCTGCAATGTTATTGTCAACACATTCATGAGGATCAGTCTGCTTGTGCTCTTTTATTACAGTCTGCAGTGTCTTCCATTTTGGGAGAAATTTAGAAATGGCTGCCTGAGTTGCAAGTCAAAATTCATTCAATATCAATCCAGCCTGGATATTTCCCCATGGGACATTTTCTCGCCATGGTTTCCCACTTTGGCTTCAATTGTTTATTTTTTGTTGAATTGTCACTATCAACAGACCATTAACTCTTCTTTATTATCATGGAATGTTTGAACAACCTTCAAAATGTTTTTTCTTAATATTTAGCAAGTAGCAAGTCAAATGTCCATAAGTCAGTTAGCTTTCTGAATAACTCTGTCAAATAAGTAAAAGGGTTTTCTGCTTTTAGTCATTTGTGTAAATTACAAATAATTTTATTTGCTTAAGAGTGTGAAAGTATCTTGTAGTACTAATGGCTTCATTATAGGATAATAAGCAAGCATATAGTTTTAAGTCATTAGTTCTGTAAATAACTTGTAATTTTCCATCCATATAGTTTCCTTATTTTGTGTTTATGGCCACATATGATAAACAAGAAGAAACATCTTTTAATATTGATTTTTAATTTGATTTTTCAAAATAAAACCTGTTTTTTTGTCTTTTTTTTTTCAATTGTATTCTATAAAAACCATAAGGACTCAAGACTATATATATATATATATATATATATATATATATATATATATATATATATATATATATATATATATTGTGTGTGTGTGTGTACAGAAATCCAAAATGTTGATGTGACCAACAGACTACCTGCCAAAAGACCTCAAAATAATATGGAGATACAAATAACAAAAAAACCTAACACAAGAAAAAAAATGAAACTAAGACAAAAGAAAAACACTTAAAAAGCTAAGCAGTAAATAATACAGTCCAATGCCTAGGATATCCAGACATAGCAAAAAATGCTTCACAGCATCAATCTATAATGAAGCACAGTTCCTGTCACTACTTAAGTTTCATACTCTCATGATCTTCAGGTGACCAGAATGCAAATGAGAGAAAGAGGGACCTAGCATTTATACTCAAGTACTATAATATGAAGTAACTTATTGCATCAAGGGAAAAAATAGAAACAAATATATATATGTGTGTGTCTGTGATATGAATATAGTTATTTTAAGGTATGCTATATTTATGGGTAAATGTGAACAATATCAGGGATATGTAAATATAAAAGTGGTGACAGTCTGTTTCATGCTTGAACTCAATCTTCAGGCCTGAAGATTGCATTGAAGCATAAAACACACCATCGCCACTCAGTGTTAACCTCAGTGTGCACATATATGGCAATAGTGAAAAATTCTTGATCTGACCTACTTCACAAAGTATGACCAAATATTAGAAATTGCTTTTAATCACTTCTTGATTGGACCAAGATTATTTCACCACTCTCTATGTGTGGGGATATATATATATATATATATATATATATATATATATATATATATATATATAAAAACACTGTTTAGTGTTCTTTTTTTTTTTTAATCTAGGCACCTTTTAGCCAACACTTCTTCAGGGACCAACATTGGAAAAATTATTATAAAAAAAATTAGTGTGAGAAAATAAGTAAAATGGAGGTAGATTTGGAGTTCATCTAAAACATGTAAATTCATGATTAAAATATACGTAAATTCAAATAAAGTTGTAGATACTCCAATGTGAGTGTAAAATAAGAAAGAAATGAATACTCACGATGCTCTAAATAAATGAAGTGACCAAAGAAAATTCTTCTTCTGCTTACATAAAGAAGGTTGCTGTAATTTAATACATACAGCTTCCAACACTTGCAAATGCTGATTCAATCTAATAAATGATGGTATGTATTGACCTAACCGAGTTTCCAACCTTAGACACGTTTGTCCGATATATTCAGCTATGCACTGACATTTGAATTTGTAAATTACAGAACTTTTATTCAGATAGGACAAACAGTCCTTACCAAAGAATGGAAAAATAGAGCAAGCCCCAAAGACAGCACATAACTTGACAGTAAAAAAAGTGGAAGAAATAGAGTTAGAAACTCTATCAATCAGAGCAAACGCAGGGAGTTTACTGAAGCATTCAATCTTACATTCCATCACTTGCTTAACAACATTAGTAGGATAGCTATTATTACATAAAATGCAATGAATCCTATCCAACACTTGTTGGAGAGTACAGAAAGAGCATATCATAAAGGCACAATCGACTGTGACAATTAGGTTGACCTTCCTAGAATGTGGAACAAAAGATCTCCAACTAGTGTATAAATCAGTAAAAGTTGGTTTACTATGAACACTAATGATAAATTTGTTGTCTTTATGTTCCACTAACGCATCTAGAAAAGGAAGCAAATTTCCCTCCTCTTACCTCCACCGTGAATACCAAGGAAGGATGGAGAGAATTCAAATGTTGGCGAAAACATATGGCCTCAATGATGGTATCGAACATAGAAAAAATATCATCAACATAACATACATATATATATATATATATGGCTTCTGACATTTCTCAAACAAAACGCTCTCATAATATCCAACAAAAATGTTGGCCAAAGCAGAAGTATATTTATATATACTTAATAATCATTTTTGTATTTTAATTTCCAATTAATCAGTATGATCATAAGTATCTGCATTGATATAATAATTTTGCCAATATTGGCCCCTGAAGAAGTATTGGCTGAAAGGTGCCTAGGTTCAAAAATAAAAAAAATATACTAAACAGTATTTGTTTAAATCAATTTAGACATTCTGTAGCATCAAATTGTTATATATATATATATAATCGAATGGGTCAATATAGGTAGGTATACAAGTTAGCAATCATATACAAATACATATAAATAATCTGTAGTGTAAGAAAATGCAGTGTTCAATGTTAAGTAACAGAGCTATTTAATATATATATAAAGAAATATACATATTATGTATATTTCTTTATATATAACCTCCCCAACACACCAGAATAAGTGTGCCATAAAAGTAGCTTGATAGCATAAGAACATTAGGCTCTTTTATCAAGATCAAATTGTTTCTGTGCTGGTGAACAATTTTTAAGGCAGTCTTACAGATTTCTTCTGGCGATATGAGTTTTGTTTTCATCCTCTGCTAGATAGTGTTATTTTCAAATAGCCCCCCACCCCCGTGGTGATTTTAATTCAAGAGTCCATTATCACCAGCTAACATCTTGAAGGTGTATAAATGCCCATATCACTAAAGACCAATACCAGTCCGATTGCCTGATAAGAGCATGTATGAAACTGATAGTTATGGTCAGTTGTGTATATGCCAGATTATTGTATGAAATATATATATATATATATATATATATATATATATATATATATATATATATATATATATATATATATATATATATATATAGATGCATGGCCAAGTGGTTACAACATTCACTTTCTGACCATGAGACACTGGTTCGAATCTCACCATGGTTGATTTGTCAGGAAAGAGACTTCCTGATATTATCGGCCTGGAGGGGGCAATCCCAGCATGCAGCACCTTTGGAAAGTCCCTGAAAACCATACCACAGTTTGACCAAGCTTTGTAATTGAAAGGTAGATGGAATCTGTAGGGGACATCGATGGCTATGCTAGCATGAAGTCACAAGTCATCATGACTGAGGGTTTGAGTGTGCTGGCCTTGTTCCGATTGTTGATAATGCTAGATAACTTGCTCTCTCCCAGAAACTGTAACTAAGGTCTGCTCAGCATAGTTGCAATATAAAGCACAGGTGGGCTCAGTAGGTGTCTAACAAACACAAATGCACCTGAGCGAGCATCTGCAAGAGGGATTGGCTAGCAGCCCTAGTAGACAGGTATCCTTGAATGTGAGTGGCCAGCTATTATTATTATATATTGCATTAATATAAGTAAAAGTTTGTGTGTGTGTATATACACACACACGCACAAGAATATGAATACGCAGGATTAAACAGTAAGGAAAAAAGATTCTCTCTCTCAGATATATATATATATATATATATATATATTATAATATTTTTTGTTTTAAAAATATGATTCCTTCACTATCATAAGAGTTCTCATGTTTCAAAAGCGAGAGCCGAGACCCCTAATATAATTTTTGAAATTATGTTGAATTAAGGTGTCTGGTCATGCTTCCTCGTCAAGCGAGAATAGCGTGACCAGACACCTTAATTCAACATGATTTCAAAAATTATATTAGGGGTCTCAGCTCTCGCTTTTGAAACATGAGAACTTTTATGTAGCGAAGGAATCATATTTTTAAAACAAAAAATATTATAATATAAGCTCTACTTCTGTATGGAGCACTGTCTTTTTGGAAATAAAAGCAAAAATACTAAGGAACACTGGATTATTTACCTAACGTGTTCTTTCCTATTTTTCTGCATACCTGCACATATATATATATATATATTAGTGGACAAAGGGGGTCAGCAGTAAGAATCTATTTTATGATTGAGGGGGCCTGAAAATTGCATTCAAGCATTAAACAGAGTGTCACCGCTTGGTATTGAACTCAGTGTCCACATTTATATTTAAATACTCTCGATCCCTGATATTGAGCACTTTTACCCATAAATATAGCATTCATTAAAGCTATATATTTTATCACACACACACACACACACACACACACACAAGCTGCTATTTCTTATTCCTGGTATATTCATTTATGCATAACTTTCCTTTTCCATTAATACATTTAAAGTTTTTGTATTTTTTCAGAACAATGATGGCAGACTTACCAAAGATGAATTTCGTGAAGGTTCCAAATGTGACTCTTGGATTGTACAAGCTTTATCGATGGACATGCCCCAACGATAATATTTAACCATCATAAATAACTGTGCAATTTATCATTTCAAAATAATGCCCGTCTGATATTATTACGGGATTCCCATCAAAATGCTGAACAGACATTTTTCTCGTAAACAATATCAATCATGCAGATTGAAACAAACTTCAAACAAAATATTTTTTTGTATCCACATAATGCAACACATTTTTTATTGTCCTGGAAAAATATCATCAGCACCAGTCATCAGATTTTTTTTTTGTTTGTTATATTTCCCCCAGTGTACAATTGTCAACATAGAATTTTTATTTTTATTATTTTTTTTAAACATTTTCAAATTTAAAAAAAAAAAAAAATTTTATATTCCTTTCTAAATCTTGTTTAGGTAATTGACTTTGTGTTTTTGATGTCATTACCCCCCATCTTGGTCAACTCATTCTTTGGCTTTTGTTAGGTGCAATTCTTTCTTTAGAAAATGGTAAAAAAAATGTTCTTAATATACCATTTGGATGATGACCATATTTTTTCTGTTGCTATTTTTTGAAGAAATAAGCATTTTCCTTTTCTCTTAAAGATTATATACATCCAGTCAAAGACAGAAGAATGGTTTAACCAAAACTTGGTTGTAATATCATTGAGATCCTAAACTATGTGTTCAATTGTCTGAACAAAATTTGCAATATTACAAACAAGAAAATTCTTTGCTTTCCTTTTGTGCATGCCAGGATATAGATAAATATTCTTTGAGATTATTTGGGGAAATTAGTATAACCCCAAAGTATTATCAATTTTAATGCCAGGGAAAACCTGCAAAACAACAACAATGACAACAATAATAATAATAATAACAATAAACATTAAAACATTTTTACAGGATAACCGAACCTTTTTAAGCATAAAATCAAAATGACAATTTTTATTTATTATATATATATCTTTCAGTCTTAATCATTTCAGTCTTTTGCGGGATAAACATAGTAATGTTTATCATGCAAATTCATTAAAGTTAATATTATATTTGATGACATATAAACTCCACCCTAACATTTCTCTTTTCCTGAAAATGGTTAAAAAAATATCTCTCTGATCTTATGTACAAAGTTGAGATATGATTCTTGACAAGATCCAAAGAAGGATCTGTAATGTAATTGATTCTGGCGAGGCATCTCAACTTCAGTCACTTTCTCACCAACATGATGTGGCTTCCCTCTGTCTTTTCAACAAAACATTTTCATGGCAACTGCTTTTTTCCCTGGTTCCCCAACTACATTAATTTAAGCATGCTACTAGATCTCCTCCAACAGTTTCTTTTCTCACACTCCCCCTCCTCCCCGTGGAACTCCCTTCCATTTAAATGCTTCAATAACTACAATCTTCAAAAATTTAAATGCAACATTAATTGCCATCTTTTGTGTCCTTGAACCCCATTCATCTTTTGTCCTTTCCTCAAGTCTCCCTATTCTCAATTTTCACTTTCACTCCCTGTAACTCCCTGCATGCTAGTTGCATTCCCACCTTGAAGTTTCAGGTGAAAAACAAAATGTGATAGACTAATATTTAACTAGACTGCAATATTATAAATCAATAAGTCAGGGACTATGTGTGAAGTTGAGATATCTTGTAGGCTAATATTTAAGCAGACACCATAAATTGCTATTACCTGTACCTAGCCTAATTCCATAATTCTGTAAATGGATATGGGTCATATGCCATCAGATTTAGTAAAAACTAATATTTAAAATATGCATCTTGTGTACATGCATATAAAACCTTAAAATACAAACGGAAGACTTAAAATATAAATTTAAAAGAAAAACATAAAATATAGACACAAGACTTAATCAAACAAAAAAGTAATATGATAATTATTTTCAATGAGTACTAACAAAATCATCATCTGGTCAAGCATCTTGGACAGAGTCCTGTTTTTCTTTTGGTGGCTTTTCTTTTTTGTTCAATTTCCTGTTGACCTATACTAAATTGGTTATGACAGATCCATAGACCGAGAGGTAATTGAAGTATTTAGTATTTACTAATTCCACATTCTGAATTTTTATGATGGATTCAAGATTTCATAGCTTCTGTTTAGGAAAGGTTTATCATAAATTCTACTTCTTGGAATACTTGGTAACGAATGTTGCTTTTTTTTTCTTCAAGATCATACTTACCTCAACTATGAATACCTATGTCATCAGCCTAGGCCCCTCACTTGAATGGGCATCCACAATGTTCATCATCTTTGATATCCATTCAGCCTACGCAAAATCCCTTGTTGGCACTCAAATGCACTCGATGTATTATTTCGCATAAACTTCACTTAGCATAGAAAAGGTTTCAGTAGTCACTTTATTCAATTTCCCTCCAAAATTTGAAATCGATGTGTTTCTCAAATTTTGAACTGACTAAATTGGTGACCTCAACTTCAAGTAATGTATAACAGCAAAGTGAAGATATAAGCAGATTGGAATTTGCCTGTGTTGCTTATGCTTGCTCATTGGCCAATATATGTCACCTGATTTGTGCATATAGGGTGTGGTTTGATTTGCATAAATCTACTCTCATTATTTAATCACCACATCTCATATGTAAAATGTTCTGATAGCTGTTAACTAAAAAAATTTTCTAATGACTCTAATTTAGTTTTTTTCTTTTGCTTATTCAACAGGGTGAAATTGGCTTGAGATGTTAAAAAGTTGCCCCTTGCAACGGTTACAGTTAAGGGCAATATGTCAAGCATATGCATATAGTAAATTCTATGATCTTGTTAGAATATGTATATTCAGAAACAGTTATGCTCAAACATGCATCTATGTACACATAGAAAAATGTGTATTTATATACCTGTGCACATACCCTAAAACAATTTGTACACTTAATTTTTCCTTTTGGTTTTTTCAGAGTTTTTTTTTATAATTTTTCTGAATTTTTCAGATTTTTTAAAATTCTCAGTTCTTTTATTTTCTTAAATTTTAAAATTTAATTCATTTTTTAAAAGTATGAATTTTCAATAAGTATTTTAAAATTTAAATTTTTTACTTTTCTAACTCACCCACCCAAAAATTAAAGCTGGTTTCCAAAATATTTTTTTTCCTTAAAAAATTTAAACTCCATTTTTAATTTAGTCTTTTTTACTGAAATTAATCTTTACATTTTACATCATCTTTGTCCTGTTTTCAGTTTTTAAACTTTTTAGCAAATATATTTTCTATTTTTCTCATTTTAATATTAAAAAGAAAGTTTCATTGTCATACCAGAAGAGAAACAAATGAACTTTTCTTGAATTTGTAAAAATTGCAGACTTCTTTCTTAAAGCAAATTCAGGCATTCATAGCATCTACATCTCAAGATCCAGCTTAATGCAAATGCCAACCCTGCCGACAGATCTCAAACAAGCCTCTGTAGTTTATCAATGAATGAACCATTTCTCTAAAAGAGAAAAAAAAAAAACTGTCAGCTAAAAAAATGTTTTTCAGACTTTTTCTTTACCTGTGATCTGTTATATACTTGTTGAAAACCATTAGACATTTTTTTTTAGACATGATTTTTTTTCAAATTGTGCAGCACTTGCAAAAATGGACCCTCTGTCATAATATTCCACCCCATGTACACACATTTAAAAAAATATAATATCAATAATCAGATATATTTCTTTGGTGTTAGACATTTTTTAGTCAAAACATATCAAATGCTTAGGTCAAACTTTTGTACTTGAAATAATATCTGATGTATATATTTTTGTAAACTGCTTAAAAAAAAGGTGTGCCAACAACTTCTTTGTACTTTTTTCTTATCTGATCTCATAATATAGGAATTTTTTTTATTTATCTTTTGACAGCATTAACCAGACTTGTCAAAAGGTCTCTCAACTATCATGTGTTTTATGCTTTTTTCATAATACTTTTATTTTTCATCATCATAAAATGAATATTGCAATTTCTACAATTTTTCTATTTGATAATCCATTGCTTTTAAGTAAAGGGAGATAATTAAGAGCAATTTAGTAAACTGCTTCATGTTTGGATAATTCTTGGTTCATTCATGTCAATCATGGGTCAGCTGTAAAGGCTGAAAAATTTCTAGTTACAATTGACATAAAAGTCACCTCCAATTTCTGAGTGCTGTATAGTTTCGTTATGCAAGGAAAATGCAAAATTAAAATCTCTTCAATCTTTACAAAATACGTTTGCATGAAATTTCTAAAGTTCTGAAAATAAGTATCACAGTAAAAAAAAATGTATTTAACTTTCTTGAAATTTATTTTTATTCAAATTTAGTGGATCATTTAAGTAATAGCGAACAAGGTAAATTTAAAATGCTTCCTTTTTTACCTGACCTCATATAAGAGGTGAATTCTTTTCTCTTTTATCCTAATTTAGAGAATGTTTTTATATTTGTTTCATTTGTGAAGGTGTTTGTTACTCAATTTACTTAAATTTCTTGTATTTTTATTTAAAAAATTATTTATTTATTTTTAATCAAAATATTTCAGTTTGTAATTTCCACCCTCGTTTTATTTTTTATTGAATTCTAAGAAAACAACGTTAAAGGAAGAACAGAAATTCTGGTTTAAAATAATTCTTCTTTATTTTTTTTATTCACAATACAACCTTAAATTCACATTACATCGAAAATTAATTATTCATGTAGTTTAAAAGACAATAATCTTTAATTATTTGTGTAATTTTTAAAAAATGTATGTTCCTGATAATTTGTATTAAAAAAAAAAGATAAATGTAAAAATTTCTGGCATAAAACTGAAACCCAAACATTTTTCTCATACCCAACTAATTATTTTTTAAAATGAATGATTTTAAAATAATTCTCAAAACTTTGAAAATTCCATCTGGCGCAACCAAATTTAAAAAAAATATATACTAGTGTCTTTGATTGCTAAAGTTACAATATCTTAGACCTTGCAACCACCATCTTTTTCCTGATGCCTGTCATATTTGGTAAACATGAAGAAAATTTGAACTGAACCTTTTTTATTCAGTCAGTTGGGTCAGACGATATTCACTGCGCTGTCCAAGCTAAGGGAAATAACTCGTATGAGTTAATTCTTAGTTAAGTCGTCCTTGTGATGCTACTTTTGCTTTTGGATGAGAATCCTACACAATGGTACATATATAAGATAATTTAGAAAACTTCTATTTCGGCATGTCTCACTGAGGAATCAATGTCATCAGAAAAAGGATTTTATTTCAACAAAATTTGCATTAGAAAGACAACAGGATTCATATTAAACACATGAACGTTTGATTTTTAATTTACTGTTAAAAAAAATGATACTTAAAATAAAACTCAATCATTAACATCAAAATCTCTTAATTGTCTTGCTAATATAGATATTGTTGAAATAAAATATTTTTTTCTGATGAATTCGATTTATGAAGGAAATGTGTCAAAATAGAAGTTTTCCAAATTCTTATATTTTTACATTGTAATTCCACTGTCTAGACCAGTATTTCTCAACCAGTGTTCCCCAGAACCCTAGAGGTTCTGCGATAAAAATAGGCTAATACATTTTTGAGTAAATTTCTTTAAGCTCATATTCATAATTTTACTATACACGTATGGCATATTGTTGGAAAATCCTTGGTTATTATAATAAAATATAAAGCAATAGATATTAAAAATGGTATATAATAATTTTTATGCAGGGGTTCCTCAAGACATAAAAACTATTTCAAGGGTTCCACAAGGGTAAAAAGTTTGAGAAACACTGGTCCAAACCAAAGATTGTGCACACAACAAACTAAGGTAAAATCATACATGTAACAAGTACTTATATCCATTATATTCAAAATATATACTCAAAAATAAATTCAACAATTTGTAAAGCTTCAAAATTTGTCAAATACACAAATATTGTCTGAAATTTTTAAATGAGTTATTATCATTAATCTATAAATTGACTGATCTAATATTCTCATCTTTGTTGATTTTTTATCACTGTATTCAGGTAGCTATGCTCTTTGTCCTTCCTCAAGTGTATAGTTAATAGTAGTAGTGTTAGGGGTACTTACATATTGTTCTAGATTTAAGTTCTTACAGCAAGACTGACATACAAAATTGATTAACATGGCATTTCATTTTTTTCCGGTCCATTCTTGAGGCACTGACAAATCTATTTTCTTTCATTTGTGAAAAGTTTTCAGAGTATTTTCATTTTTGTTCTACAATGTCTTCATAGCTAAAACTCTCTAATCCAATACACTGTGGTGAAGCATGTTTTGAATTTGTTGCCATTAGTGTTTGGATCTGCAACTAGAGTTTATCGATTCAGTTTCAGACCATGATTACAAGTGATTCACAAACTCATTCAAAACATAAAAACTTAACAGAATTGAAGTACTCGGAATTCAACAACTTCCAATGTTTATTTTAGCATAACATTAAACCTGTACATAATTTAATTTTCGTCTGAATCTCACAAATTTATTTTTAATACAACCAATTAAAAATCATAAAATCTTTTACCAATTTCTGTTTTCCAACATTTCATGCAACTTTCCAGCGGTTCTAAGTTACTGGATTAAATATACAATAAGTATTAAGTTTGATATTTATCACATTCCTTTTGATCACATTTCAAAATGGCCAATATGTTTCCTTTTCTTTTTCTATATGTTCTGCCATTCCTGATTTAATGGCATTATACTGTATTATGGTTTTTCAATTCTAATTTTTATCTTTTAATGCATGTCTCCACTACATTCGTTTTTATAATTGTATAGGATGTTGTACATGCAGTTTTTGGTTGTATTTTCCTTTCTTTTTCTCACAAGAATTCCAACCTCTTTTTGAAGAGAGTGCTTAGAGTAGTTTTGCTATGGAATTGTGATGTTTCTACTGACTACAAAGATTGTATTATTTGGGAGTGGGGGGACAAAATTAGAACACATATTAATCTTCTCCATATATATGCTGCTGAATGATTTTGGTTGAAATTGTAATTTTTTTCTGGCACCTAAATTCATAATTATCTACATGAGGAACACCTCAACTCTAACTGGATAAAAATATACATGTGGGGAAGATCAAAGAATGCATTGGCTGAAATGCAGTGATAAAACCAACAATAGCTTAGTGGGTTAAAGTGTTGATTTGTGAATTTGGTAATATAGTAATTGTAAGTTCAATCCTTGGGCCAGGTAGTGCAGACTTAAACTTAATGGATATAGGATGAGCAATAACTGAGCAGTACCAAATAAGAACTAGAGGAGATATCCCTAGACAATTTACCCCTGTACATAAAGAGTTCAGTTTGAAATTCCCTGAAGGTTACCCAGATCAACAAGCACCTAATGAACACTGGAGGTCTCAGTGGCCGAAGCATTGTAATAATAACAACAAAGATTAGGACAATAGTCCTAGTGTAAATAAAGAAAAAAATAGCCAACAAGGATAAGAATATGAGTCCAAATTACGAATTGAATAAAAAAAATATCATTGGGCAAATTAATATATTAGGCATATAACCAAGGATGGTCTTGGGCCTTAAGAGGCCCCTGGGCTAAAAGAATTTGGGGTCATTTGTTACTTATGTTCAAAGCATCCTAAAAAACAAAGATGTAGAAAAAAAATTCCAACTTGTGATCCTAGATCACCATAGTTGAAAAAATTGGAGACCTCTCTAGCAGCTCATACTAGCCTATATGTAAATCTGACATGTGTAAACTTTATATATATATATATATATATATGAAATTTATTTTTTAAATATGAACATTTTGAGGATTTATAGCAGCTAAGGCATTAACAGAAAACTATTCTGGAAATATGAGGTCAGGTTAAAAAAACAGTTATTTGTTTACAGGTGTTTAAGCAAAGACATGGACAAATGCCAGTGTGCCCAGTACAATTAATCTTTATTTTTTTTCTCTCTTCACAAAATGTCTGTGATATTAAAAAGCAAAATGGCTGGAGATAAAAAATATCTGCATGTATTTCAAGTCTGTTACTTTGCTGCTCAAGACAATCAGTTCTGTTGCCTGTTGGAACTTGTATCTTGAAATTCTGCCTAACATGATATCTTGGTTTTAACTCTGGCTGAGGGCAAAGTTGAATAGAATCACTTTCAGAAGTTACAATATAGAGACTGAAATTCAAGGTGTATAGAATCCCCGTAGGTAATTTTGGTGCATTTTCCAAGAGTTGATTAATTATTACAGTTAATAATTTGGAAAGGTTGGAATAAATATCTAGAGAAGAGAAAGCGCTACTTTCAGAAAGGACAGAGAAAAACTGTCTCTTTTTTTCTAGAAGGAAAACCTTATGATCATGATCATTAGTGTACATGTACCATCCCCAAAATGTTACATGCCACCGCTACTTTCATTCCAGTTCCAGACAATTGTTTCTGCTTTGAAAAGGTTTATGCTAAGCTCTACTTCTTGGAATATGTGGAAGAGGATGCAGATATATATATATTTCATTGAATAATATAGACATATTGTGTATACTGGTCCTTTCCAATTCTCTAATCTGTTTCTTGATGTTAACATGAAAGGAAGGTGCCATGATTTTTTCTAATCCAAGTACTTTTAATCTTTTCTAAGATCATCTTCGGGGTACATTACAAAGACAATCTTATTGTAACTGCAATAAAATCGGAGCCTTCCTTGATAAATTTCATCGTGACATCAAGAAACTGATTAGAAATCTGGAAAGGATCAGTTAAAAAATAGACACAATATGTCTATATTATTCAATGAAACATGTTTGTATGAAGATATTCTGCCTAAATGTACACACACACACACACACACACACATGCATATATATATATATATATATATATATATATATATTTTTTTTAATTGGACAATGTCCGACAATTTATTTAAAGACATTTATGATATGTTTAATGTTCTTTTTATAGATACAAGTATTTAAGCAAATGCTCTGTTTTATATTAAACAGTATTAAATAACATTTGCCGGCCTAAATGTCCGAGAAATTTTCATAGAAAATTTTCGTTCTCCGACAGGAATCGAACCTGTATCCTATACGGAACCGTCATTTCGCGTGACGTGCCTTAAATGTTCAGCCACTGAGAAGCGTCTAGTTAGCAACGTCGATTTTACTATCTTTAAACTTTAATCTTTAAAATCTTCTCGGACATTTAGGCCGGCAAATGTTATTTAATACTGTTTAATATAAAACAGAGCATTTGCTTAAATACTATAAAAAGAACGTTAAACATATCATAAATGTCTTTAAATATATATATATATACATACATAAAAATAGACACTGAGGTCAACACCAAGTAAGCATTGAAGATTGCGTTCAAGCATGAAACAGACTGTCACCACTCGGTGTTAGCCTCAGTTCCCACTTTATATTTATATACACTTTATCTCTGATATTGAGCTCTTTCACCCATTAATATAGCATAGCTTAAAACTATACTTTATCATATTTTATCATATATTGTTGAGGAAGGCACTGTTGATACCAGACACATAGGTACTATTCCGCATATAAAATGTATGAGATCCTGATATAAAAATTTTTATATATCAAGAACAATATAGGCGGGAAAAATGTATGACAAAGTGGAAAAAGTTTTTGTGTGACGTGTTTCATCCTTTCGGACTTCATTGGACTAAATTTATTCACGTTGATGTGACTACACATACCTCATTCATGTGTAGTTGGATCAACATAACAAATTTTTCCACTTTATACATTTTTCTCACAATATATAATGTATGTGTGTATATGTGAATTATTACCACTATATGCAAATAGATACTATAAATATAATAAATTTAGTTGGTTTATGAAAAGTTTTAAAATTGAAATTTTGTTAAATTTTTTTCCATTTTTATGCCTACAAGATTTTTTTTTTTTTTTTTTAGTTTTCCCAAGATAAATTTTCTGGAGAAATGTTCTAATTTTGATTTAACTGACATCTTACACATATTAAGATCTAAGTAATTTTGTTTTGGTTCTATTAAATGAGTTTTTACCAATTGGTTAAAATAAATTTTCCTCCCTCTTCATGTGGCATTTTATGCACAAAACAGTCTGCTTCTAAGGTGAAATATGTAATTCAATCTTACAATTTGCAATTATGGAAATAAACAATTATTGGAGTGTGGCAACTTTATGTGAGACACTATTTAAATGATGGTTCTTAAAACAAATATAAAAATGTTTACCGTAAGCTATTTAAAATGTTAAAATGATAACGGCACACTTTTAATATGGGACATGATTAAAAAAAAAAATATTTCTACTATAATATTATTATGGTAATTCTATAATATTCCTAATATAGTAATATCTATAATATTTCTACTATAATATTATTATAGAATTTCTGAGTTATAGTATTATATATTTATGGTAGAGGAAATGTACATCAAATTTATAAATTGTAAATTCTTTGGATGAATTCTGAAATATGTCAATTAAAATGATGACTACTCACAAGTGCTTCTTCTGAAAGAAATAACCTGGCAAAAAGAAACCATTTTCCTTATGGATTGTACCCCTGAATAAAGCTAGAATGGATCAGTCAAAACATTTTGGTAACAACAAATACACCACAATGAACTAATATGTTAATCTGAACAGCTTTTGGAATGATAAAGACTTACAGAAGACATCATCTATCCTTGACCTAATTACAGTAGATGATCATTTAACAAGAGTATAGAAATGTGGTTCTACAGAAGGCTGCTGAGTATAGTATGGACTGAATATGTGAGCAACCACAAAGTTTTAGAGAAAATGGAATCAAAAAGGATACTTATACTTAACATCAGGAAGAGCGTTGAAATTTCTAGTTTACATAATGAGGAAAAAAAGAGGGCTTAGAAGATTTGACACTCACAGGATATATTGATGGCAAGAGGGACAGGAAAACAACACATAACCTACCTAGTGAGCTTGTGTAAATAGATGGAAGAGCAAGGTTTAGGAGAGATAACAAAAAGACAAAATTTATTAAGAGCTCCAAAGGACAGGAAATTGTGGAGAGCTGCCATAAATATATCGTGTGTGTGTGTGTATATGTGGATTACTCTCATCATATACAAATAGATACCATAAATATATTTTATAATACATATAATAAAATTTAGTTGGTTTATGAAAGGGACACAAAACATCGAAGATTTAACAATGATACATGAAGAATGGATTTATTTCAGTAAGCTCGTGTAACATTTGATAGAAGCATAAAAATTAAATGTAATGTTTCTTGGGGATGTCAGTGGATGCTTTGCAAACAAACTGGGCATCTACAAAAACTAATTTTCACATTTATTTTAGAATCTTCATAGTATGTGGGTAATTGTTAATAACTGACCTGATGTTTAACTGTAAAATATAACTGAAAATATAAAACAAATAGATTTTTACATTTTCTGTACATCACAAACAATATTTAGTTAATGCAATTTACAAAGAGAGAATTCAAGTTGGCTTTTAGGATTACCATATACTCAAGTATAGTGTGAGTTTTTAGGATCAGTTTTTGTTTTGTTTTTTAGGAAAAAAAATAAGGGGTTACACCATATACAGGTATTTTTTTTTTTTTTTTTTTTGTTGAAGAGGTTGAAAATCCTGCATTTTCAGTGACTGGTTGCACTATACACTATAATTTTTTTCTGGAGGGGTTAAAATTAATACCAAAAATTCAGGGGTCACACTATACATTAATTCTGTTTATACACAAGTATACATGGTAACTTTTTGAAAGGCTAACTCCATTTCTTTCCAAGAATTGTTTGGATTCTTGAACTAATTGTCTTGTTTTTGTTGTTACCATAATGTTTTGGCCATTCTACAGCTTTCTTCAATGATTTACAATCTAAAAAAATGGTATAAGCTATATAGCATAAAGAATGGGTTCAAATCTTGAAATGAGAATAACTATTTACAGGATCTGTACATTTAACTCTGTAAAACTATGAATAATATTTTTTCCCATTAATGAGGTTAGTGGGGAAAAAATATTAGTCATAGAGTAGTTAAGAATTTTCTCATGCTGTGTTTTCTTAGCTATTATGGTCATTGCAATAATCTCTTAGTCATCTGAGGAAGTCTTGTATAGCAGGAACTTGCATACGTAATAAGCATTTAATCTGTGAATGTTCAACTAGTGCATCAGGAATTGGATTCAGAATCACCTGACCATTCACAACATTAAATAATATGGTTATCTAGAATCTTCTTTAGATGTAAGGATTTTTTTCAATTTTTTTTTCTTTTTTGCATAGATTTTTTATTAAACTTAGCATAATGCCAACTGGAAGCAGACTAAAGTATGAAGATTGTGTAGCACCAGTCTTCCAAATTGGGAGAGGCTGCCTGCCTTAAAAAATGGTAATTTTACTTTTTATCTAGACTTAAACACTGGAAGCAGTGGGTAGAAATGCATCACCCTCAACCATTAAGCAGGTATGATTGTATGGGTGGATGGCTGAAGATACTATAGAATTACCATTATTTGGTTCACATAGTGTAACAGTTAACAGCTTGGAAAGAGAAATCAGCAAAATAAGTTTGAATTTCAGATGAGTTTGATATGTTCACTTTTGCACAAACACCCTTCGGAAAGGGGTCAATCCACCTCTTCTCACCCTAGCTATAGGTTAATTAGCAAGATAGACTAGCTTTGGTTGATGGCAACCAGTCTAGATAAAAAACAAAAAATGCACATCTCTCTCTGTAGCCTGGTATGGTGATGTGCTGCCCTATAAAAATGGCCAATGTATAAAATTCTTAAGTTGTGTGAGTTGTGCAATCAGCTGCAGTCAGATAGTGGTGTCTACCTTTTAAAATGGCATGATTGATATTTCTGAAATTTCATTTTGTAAATCGAGACAGAAAGGTTTTAAACTGAAATAAATAAATAATCCATAAAAAAAGAAGATAACTGTGGCAGGAGAAATGTGTTTTGTGTTGGCAACCTAACAACTTGATGATTCTGATAAAACAAAATAACAACTTGATGATTCTAAAATCCAAAAAATAACTACAGACAATCTTGTAATTAATTGCAATAAACAGGAAACAACAGTAATGCCCTCAAAACATTGTGCTAAATATTGGTTCTTTAAATAACATAATTTTCCACTTATTTCAAAGTTCACTAACACTATTTTTACTTGAAAAAGAAAATTTCTAATTGTTCTCTCCCATTACAAAAAATGAAATCATCTTATCAACCAGTGGTCAGAAAAAAATTGTGAAAAATTGTTCCTATATATATATATATATATATATATATATATATATATATATATATATATTTTTTTCTTTTATTTCATGACTTGTGCCTAACCAAAGCTCTTCTGTTATCTATACAATACTTTACTATATATAATTTATTTATATACATATACACAGGGTGGGCCAGGTATCTGAGAACACATCTTTAGTGAACAATAAATAGCAGATGACTTGATGCAATATACCAAATTTTAAAATTATCATTTCTCCTTCAGATGTATTGAGTGCATTAACATGGCAGCTTTCAATCTGACACAGGAAATGAAAAGGAACACCATTCTGATGGTACCATCCACCACTTAGAGATAACCAACTCCTTGAATACAAGGAATGACAAGTGGCCCTCCCCTGTTTGTTATTTCTGCTTATGATTTCCAGAACCATCAATGTGCTTCATGTCATGAAACTGCCTACATCAAGGTGCTAAAGATTGGCTGGATTAAGAGGATGCCTGTAGATATTCCAGTAGGACGCTACTCCCTTCTACATGGCCGATGTGACCCAGGAGCGTCACCCCTAACATGTGTCCTCTGAGATCTCATGATTTGAATCTCCAGGATTACTAAATCTAGGCCATCATACAAAGAGGGACACCAAACAATAGTCCTGTAATACCAAGGACATGCTAAAGACATTTGTAATTTTTTTTTTTTATTTACAAGTACAGATAACTTTTTAAAAAGTAAGGGATTGATTTGACACTGTATTTATATTATGAACAGGAACCTCTTATAAAATAATTTTAAAAAAAAACAATATTTTTTTATTCTGACAAATATTGTGAAATAAGGGAGGTTTAAAGAAGCCCAATCTAAAAAAATTATTCCTAAAAAACATTTTCCATAATTTTTACAAGTGGACCAGTCATCCTCAGTAGTCAGGCTACTATTATGGCCAATTGAGAGGTGAACTTCCTGATTCAAGCATGCAGTCATTTTTGAGGTTGCATCAAGTAGCTTTATTGAACAAATATTTTTGTTATTTTTTCTGAACAAATTTTCTAGCAATATACTAATATTTTTTCTATTGATTATCATTGTTTTGTTTATATTATAATATGTTCTCAATTACTTGGTGCACCTTGTGTATCTTGAATTCCTGGTATATATTTAATCAATCCTAACTTTACATAAAAAAAAAAAAAAATGTGCACAAAATATATATACACATATCCCAGAATGCACTGTCCCCACTCAACCAATCAGCATGCTTGTTTATTCATAATTTTGGTTGACAGAGGATTGCATTTTGGGTTCAGCTTCCTCCTTTCCTTCTCCTCAGCACTTGTTCATTATTCTGTGCCTGTAAATTCTATTTCATTAACTCAAACTCTTGCCATTTAATGAGACAATCACCAGGCCAACATTTTTTACTTTCTTTTTGATTTTAAAAGGAAAAGGCAACATGGAGACCTGGGACTTTCTCTTATCTCCAATTGTGATCCTGTATTTTACATGGATATAGTCTCCTTTTACCAAAACCCAGTATTTTTGTATATTTTGTCTCAATAAATTGTTTTCAACTTTAACATTTCAGTTATATTTGCATCACAAATATTATAAATGGTAGATATTTATAAAATAGCCAATAATTCTGATTTTTCTCCTGTGTTCATTAACTTGACATGTGGAAAGTTATGAATACATCCCCCCTGCAACTATGGGTTAAATAGTAGGATCTGTATCTGGAAAAAATCAGTGTAATATTCACTCATTAAAATTTTAAAAAAAATTCATTCTTATAATCTGAAATATGTTTTGGCTTTAACTGACAAAAGGTTGATAATCTGTAAAAGAAAATAAATCTACATAAGAGTGTTAATGTGTCAGGTTCAGTGATAGCTGAACATTTGATTAAAAACCAGCAGTATGCCCTGTCTTATAATCCGAACATATTCTCAGTTTTGGATAAGGATATTACCAATTATCACTTGAAGGATTTTTTTAAATCAGTATATATTAAGATCTACCATCCATCTCTCTATAAGCAGAAGTGGTTGGTGGACTTAAAGGTAAGTAGCCTTTAATGTTATTTTTTTTTTTTTTTTGCATATAACATTAGTCTGGAGTTGTATTTTTTTAGTTGCTGTGAGCATTTTTATCCTCGATTTTTACTCTGATGAGAGCGATCCAATAAACCAGTTTGGTGTTTTTAATACCAATTTACAGTAATATATATTTTTGTTATCCCTTTTTTTTGTTTTGAATTGCCTTTTTATATATCTGCTTTTATTGCTCTAATAAAAGCAATTAATATTTATCTATATGTAATATATATTGATTTAGTTGCGACATGAGCATAGAGTGTGCAATGGATAAACTGTCGTCTAAATTATACAAAAATGAAAATAATACTAACATCTCATTTTAACAGATATATTTACCAAAATTGCACAAAAATATTTTGAAATACTAAAGACTAAATTTATTCAATAAAATCGCCATCAGCTTCAACAACAACCTCCAGACAACTTCAAAATTTCCTGCAGCTCTTCTGGACGGTCTCCTTATTTAAGTTGGTGAATGCTGCCATAATCATTGCCTTCAGTTTATCTTTGGTGTTACAAAGACATTTGTTAGCCTCTCATTAAACTGGACCCCACACATAATAATCAAGAGGGTTGCAGTCTGAGGAATTAGGTAGCCAGATGTAAGAGGTGCTGTGGTCGCAGAAATTGTCTGACAGTCATGAATGGCTTCTCTTGTTTGTGTGGCATGGTGCAGAGTCCTGTTGCTAGACATAGGGTCTTCCAGCAACCACTCTCTTGACTCAGGGCAGTACTACCTTCTCAAGGCACATGATTTAGGATTCTGTGTTGAGCGTGAGGCACTCACCAACAAAATCAAGAGTTCTTTTCTTATCAGAACAATCAGAGTTAGAAGGTATGGCTGCTCAGAAATCACCATTAGACTCTTCCAACTCTTTCTGAATCTTCTGCATTGTCTTCAAATTCACACCCAAACACTCTAAAGTGTTCATAATGAGGCTTCTGGTGCAAATGCCAAGCAGTACAGCATGCCATTTCCAAACTTCTGGCAGAGTGAATTGTGTCATGGTGCTCTTTTTCTCATAGATGATACCCAACTAACCCTACTATACTGTGCATTGACAAAATCAAAAACAACATGCAAAATTAATATAAAATGGTGACAATTTACCCATTGCAACCTGTAGATATTGTTAGATCTTGTCCTAGACCTATTATGTTTTGCTATTAAGACTAACAACATTTCGATCACTGTAACCCCCAGCCTTCTTCAAGTGCCTGTCACTGTAATCAAACTCTTTATTCAATCTACTGGGGTAGATAGAGTTCATTCTACTTTCTATCCTATGGAGAGATGACTTGCATCAGTCAGATGACTCTCCAGCCTTATTCCCCTTTGTGTCACTTATCTGTTTCTTTCAGAATATACGATTTTTCAGCACTGCCAGGGAATCAGGTATGTTTTAACCAATGCAATAGACTATGTATCCATGGCAATTGAGAGTCTAATCAGATACTATCTTTCAATAGAAGACATGGGCAAGACAAGTGAGTATTAAATGATTTGAGTTATCTCCCAGAGTAAGTGGAATGAGAACAATCTCATTTTATAGATTGGATAAAAGGTTTAGTTCAAAATTCCAAGAAGGTTACTAATTATGACAACAGACACTTGACAAGGCTAGAGGTAACGTCTAAAATACTGTTAGGATAAAAACCAAGATGGGCAATGCAGGTTGAAATAGCAAAGCATAATTCCTCATCTTGATAATTCCAACAAAAATGAATCTAACAGTGTTGCAGACTTGAAGTATTAATTTGGTATCTAAAGGTAAATAAAAACATACATGTACTTCCAAGAACCATAATCCTTTCTATACGACCCCAAAATACAAAAAAATTTACAAGCCATTTCTTGCCCCAGTTAACAACTGACTGGAGATCATTTTTTTACATCAGCTACCAGTTATTACTTTATTAGACCTACTATTAACACAATACATGTAGCTGAAGACTGCTTGTGAATCTAAATTCCCACTGAAACTTTTACTATGAATTTGCAAATCCGAATGAATACGACCTCTGCTACACTTAGTCAGCTTTCATTTGGATTCAGCATGTTTGTTTGATGGATCCAGCTCAACCAACTGGGTGAATGTCAATAAGTACAGGAGTAAATAGTTGTAATCAGCATAAATATAGAGTTGGAGAACTGATGTCATCAGGAAGGTCATTGAAGAAGAAATAATGTAGGTCCTTGGACCTACATTATTTCTTCTTCAATGACAGATCTTTGGTGGACATTAATTTGAAAGGATCTAGAAAAGTCATTGCTCAATATGACTTTTATGAACAATTGAATCAGTTTAAAAATTTGACTGAAGATACCATATCTTTTCAGTGTGTGAAGAAGGCCAGCATGCCAAACCCTGTCAAATGCCTTTTGAGATATCTCTAGCCACAGCTTCACCCTCACTGTTCTTATCTAAAGCTTGATAGACTCAAATTTAACAAGCTTGATTACTTCAATTAAGAAAACGTCATTTTTTATGTTATAATTTCTTGCTTTGCAATTATGACAGTAGAAATATTAAAGTTATGGAAATGTTTTATTGCTTCCTATTGAAAGTTGCATCAAAACGATTGACAAACGTTCAGATTGCGTGCAGTGCATGACACTGCACCTTCTGCCGAGGAGGAAGTGTACCAACAAAAACTAGAAAAAAATTTCATGTTAGTGTTTCATAAAAATAAAAATTTCATGTTAGCGTTTCATAAAAATAAAAACAGTAAAAAAGATCTTTGTTTCTTCAGTAATATGACTGATAAGGGATGATGTTTCGAAGGCTGGATGTCTTGATGTGATGGTACACAGCACAGAACAGTTTTGGGAACTTATGAAAGAAGTAAGACGATGGTTCTGGAAGTAGATGCCGCCTTTCTTTACAGCTGAAGAGAAAATAATTGCCAATGAACTAAATTAAAACAGCAAAAAATGGTCAGATATGCATTAGCATGAGACATCAATATGCAAAAGAAGCATAATTATTATTATTAACTAACAGCATTCATAAAAATGTCACAGTTTATTTGAATTTTCTAGTGAATTACAATTCATAATCTAATGACTGAATAAACTCCTTGCAAGTTTCATGGCTATAAAATAACCATGGAAATCCCCCTATTACATTAAATGTTTGAGCTTAACAACTTATACAAAATACTGCAACAACATTCATGAGTCTGAATGCAGGTCATTATTTAAAGAAGTAAGAGGATACAAATGAAAAGATTGATAAGGTTTTCCATTTCATTGAAGCAAATATGATTTGCATGAGAGTTTTATCACCTCCTCTATCTTCCCTTTCTTTTGTATGCTTTTTTTGCACTAGAACCAAACAGCATCTCTGATATATCTTTTTTTTTCTGTCTTTCCTCATAATTAAAACCTAATGGTCCATTATTTATCTGAGGTAATGGCAGGATGTAATGTACATGCTAACTAACAGAGGAACAAGCAGAATTAGAATGTGATTAATATGGAATTCTATAAAATACATTGATACTTTAGGAATTGAATAAAAATTTGTGTTTTAATAATACAGGAAAAAGGTATAATTTAAAAATTTAGTACATCCATTTGGAAATTTATACCGGTTTTAAAAATTATTTTTGTCCCTCATTATTATTTCACAAATGAAACAATAAATTAATCTATGGTGATAATTTTATAATTTCTACAATTTTAAACTTGGTGTGTGTCAAAATTTCATTATTTTTTTCAAATGTTCTATCCTTTCATAATGCAGGTGATCATAATTTCCACAGATTTCTTTTTTTTTATTACCTGCAAATTGCTATGAGTTTACACTATTTATATTGTTCAAACTATTACACTTATCGTTATTGTCATATTCACGACATTTCAATTGTTGCACACTCCTGCCTTCTTCAGGTGATATATGTTGAAATTTCAAACTGAACCCTTTATTTCATCTACCAGAGTAGATTGTTCTAGTTCCACATGCCATGCCTTTTCTGGATATCTCCATTGAAGTGAAACATTAGATTTACAAAAGTTCCCTATTTGTTCTTTATCCCATCCTATCCTATCCTATCATATCATACAAGGACAAAAGTCTATATAAACATATGTCCGCAAATCCTTAATTTTTGAGTTAGTGTGTTATCATGTAGACTAGGTTATATTTGTCATTCGTGTACATTTATGGATAGCCTGTATTCAATATTTAATGTGTGTAGTAGTGAGTTAACTGAGAAGTGTTCCATTTAACAATGGCAGATATGATGTTTAAATATGGCCACGTGAATGGTAATGGACACGAGGCTGCACAGTCATATCAGATTGCATTTCCATACCCATGGCAGCCGAGTCATCCAACCTTTGCTGCTGTTCATCTGTGGTAGCACAAACTATGGATTGAGGAAGACAAAGATCCACTTGAATGCCTGACCACAAAGAACATATTCTACGGGCTATCGGAGATGATCCAGGTATCAGTACACTTCAAGTAGCCTTAGTGTGTTGTATATCTTATAGTACCACATGGAGGGTACTTCAAGAGCAGCTCCTGTATCTGTATCATTTGCAAATTGATGATCCATTGTTTGTCACTTCAGTCTTGTTTACAAACGAGGCAATATTTGGAAGAGATGGAATAACAAATTTACGCAACCAACATTTGTGGGTGGATCAGAATCCCCATGGTACAATAAAGGCTAGACACCAGCATCAGTTTCCAATTAATGTGTGGGCAGGAATTGTAGGTGACTGTCTGGTAGATCCATATGTACTCCCAGGACATCTTACAGGAGCTTTATTTCGAACACACTTCCAGACCTGCCAGAGGATGTACCCCTGCTAATACAAAGATGTATATGATTCATGCATGATAGGGCCCCAGTACATTTTAGTTACATTGTTCACAATGCACTAGTTGATTTGTACCATGAAAGATGAATAGGTAGGGGAGGACCATTTCCATGGTCTGCATGTTCCCCTGACCTCAATCCTTTGGATTTTTATCTGTGAGACCACCTAACACAGTTGCTTTATACAGCAGACATTAATAATGCTGAGACATTTCATCAATGTGTCATGGGGGTCTGTGAAACCATTCACCCCTATATGGGAGTATTTGTTATGAGTTGCTGTGTTGAGGTACAACAAAAACCTTCTGGACATATGTTTATATGGACATTTTACCTTGTTTTGGTATCAGGAATCCATCCACCAAAGTTTGTAAAAGTAATTTTGGATTGTATCTTGGATTGTACATTTAACAGCATCTACCATAACTTTAAACTTAATATCTAATTATATAATATATTATCTTTGATTTCTTGTGAGGAACCTGCCCCCAAAGTTTGTAAAAGTATTTTTGATACACCCTGTATATAAGAATTGAATTCTAGATATATTTTTCAACCAATAAAATCCCATCAGAAGGTTTGTTTGATAAACAATAATTACAAAGGCAAATACAACCAAAATACTTGCAGACGTAGTAGTAGACATGTTATTTTTGGACCATTTAGAAACTAGCAATAATAACTCCTTACACCACTCCTGCAAATTTTAGAAAAAGATTTTTGCGAGCCAGTGTGAAATTATTTTGTAACTAATCAAAAGCTTGTATTCACACCTCTGTGTGAAATTAGATTTTGGATCTCCCTTACAGATAGAAAAATAGAAACATATTTCTCAGGGCACAAGTTTTTTGGAGGCCAATTTGATGCATAGACACACAGTGAAAGAGATGACAGTCAGCAGCTGATGACTAAGGCCTTTCCCATCCACACAATCCAGCAACAGCCAATTAAGTCTTTTGCCTACAAACTCACAAACACATTAGGCTGACTGTCATAAAGTAAGTCTGTCCACACATTTCACATCGCACTATAAACACTTACTTTATAAAACAAACTTTTACTGCATATAGAACACCTAACAACTGGCTTTGAGCGCTTTTGTCAGAGCAGACTCACCTTGCAATACAGCTGAGTACTGATCTGTTTGTCCAACTAAATCCTATGCAAAGTATGAAAAAATTCCTCATTTTAAAAGATTCAACAGCTGGTAGGTGTTCTATATATGGCTGGTAGTTCCTTTAGGATTTTTTTCAATGCATTTTGTTTTTAATTTTTTTCTCAACTTTTCAATCCATCTTCCTGTGAATTTCAACAATTACCATCCAGTTCGTAGACTATTTCCTCTTCCTTCTTTCTTTCCCTTTTTGTTTGAATCACCCCCAGAGATCCCAGCATCACAAACAAATCCTACCAAAATTCATGCACTCAAATCCCACATGCTTTTAGTTTAACTCTGTACCCTCCACTTTCACTTTGATATTTTACTTACTATTTGTTTTGTTTTTTTAAATAGAAGTAGATAGGTTTGCCTATTGCTTTGTTCACACTGCCCCCTTGACTATTTGAACAGGAGTAAAGCTTATAATGATTAGTTACAATGACTTGTGACTTTGTGCTATTGTTTGATTGTGTCCAAACATTTGCCTCTACCCAATTTAACAATGGTGCTGCATTCTAGGATCATCCATCAGCCTGATATTAACAAGAGTAGATGGGTTCACATACCTCACCAGTCTTTTGAACAGGAGTAGAGGATTTACCCTTGTTTCCTGTTTAGGATGGGGTTTCTAGTTTCTTCTAAAGTCTTTTCATTCTTTTTCTCTTCCAGTAACCCCTTGCATCATTATTGCATTGCTTGGGATTGGTTGATTAAAAAAAAAGTCACATCTTTGATAAATCAACCAGGGTGAGATTTGTGGTTGGAATGCCAACATTCTAACCATTAGAACACACACACACACACACACTCACTCTATAGCACAAAAGTTTGGGGGCACCCACTAGATTTCAAAGAATTGTCTAAAAATGGAATGTGAGAAGCAGCATAAGCAAACAAGCACTTGTGATAGTTAACAACTTCAGCTACAAGATTTTTCATGGAGATTTATAAAAATTGTCAACTTACGTTTGATTCCACCGGTTCCATGTATTGTAAATAAACAGGATGAGACCTGTAAGTGTATTTTGGTACTGGAAGAATATCTTCAATTCCTCAATAAAGGAATTGTCAATCAGGGTTTTCTGAAAAGTCAAAATAATTAATTTAGTTTTTACTTTTTGATATAGAAAATAACATAACTTTTTTTATTATTATATTAAAAGCCATGGCAAAAAAATGGTTCTTGACAAAAGGAGACTGAACTAATTTGACAGCAACTTTGATATGTAGAAGGGAATCTAATGAAGAACAATATTATTACTGGGATCTCAGCTTAATCAGTAAATAAAATTCAATGATAATTCCTTGATTTTCTTGAAAAATTCTAGTGGAATTCCTTGTTCTCAGAATATTGATTAGCAGACAAAAAGTAGTAAGTAAAAAGACAAATGGACGAAGAAACACATTTTTATTCAAATGTTACAAATCTGAGAAAACATATAGAGAAACAAATATAAATAGCTACAAATGGCTACAATTGAAAGAAAAGAGGAAAAGGATAAAATAAGTGAAAAAGCTGAGGAGGGGGGTGTAAAGTGGGGGGGATGAAGGAAAGAACTAATAATCATGACAACCTACATGTATGCACATCCATGCAGACAGGTGCACATGCATGAATGCACACATGCACTGATGAGTGCATGCCTGTACATACAAAACACACACACAAATACAATATGGAAAAAACTTGCACCAATGATAAGTGCATAAAAAGAAATATTAAGATATATAAGCAGTTAATTGCTGATATTCCTGATGAGTGGAAGGATGCGTCCATCTACAAAACTCTGGAGTTGGGATGCTGAAGGTGACATCAATTAGCTGAGTGAACTTTTACTTATATTAATTCTCTCTCTCTCTCTCTCTCTCTCTCTCTCTCTCTCTATATATATATATATATATATATATATATATATATATATATATATATATATATATATATATGCACATTTCATTTAAAACAACAGACAAGGTGTTTTTATTTAGTTTTTTATACAATTTCTCATGCGATCTAATAATTTTTTTCTTTTCAGATGATAAATTATATATATTGTTTTTTTATAAACAGAAGTTTATAAAAATACTTTTAAAACATCTGTTTATAAAAAAACAACTAGTAAAGACTCTTGCCATCTTAATTTCTCTAGTGAATGCCCTCTTAGATATAAAATAGGTGTTATTAAAAGTTTCCTTATGAGAGCGCACAAGAACTCATCCAATCACACGCTTTTCTTTAAAGAATTAAAAAATGTAAAGCAAACACTGATTAATAACAAATTTCCTAATCAATTGTTGGATTTCCACATTAGGTGTTTCTTGTCTAAGGTAGCTAATAGCAACGGTGAGAATAGAAACATAAACAATAACATTAATATTTTTTATAAAAATCAGATGAACAAAAATCATAAACAGGATGAATGCAGAATTAAGAACATTATAAAAAAATGCCTGACACCAGTTGGCAATAGCAAAAAAATTAGATTATTTATTATAAAAAATTTAAAACCTCTAACATTATAGTTAAAAATAATAATTCACCTCCTAGAACAAAATTAAATAGGGCAAATATTATTTACGAATTTAAATGCCCATTAAGGAATTGTGTTCCTCATCAATCAATATTTGTAAATAATTATATAGGCCACACTACAACATATTTGACATGCAGACTAACTTTACACCTTTCTGACAATAGCTCAATTAGATCTCATTTAAATATTCATGGAGACCTACCGGACACTATTCGGAACATACTTGTCAACAACACTAATATAATCACATCAGCTACATGCAAAAAAAGGCTAAAAATAATGGAAGCCTTATTAATAAAAATAAACAAACCAACACTTTGAACATGGACATAATATCTTGACCGTGTTTTGAAACAAAAAAAATGAAAACATTTTATAAAACAACATTTTATATAACAAACTATTTCTAATTTTAACAGTTAAAATATAATCCTTGAAAGTGGCTAAATGTATAGCTGAAAGCACTCAGATAAAAAGAATATTTGGACAGTTTTTATATAATTTATCATCCGAAAAGAAAAAAATTATTAGATCACATGAAAAATTGTATAAAAGACTAAATAAAAGCACCTTGTCTGTTGTTTTTAATGAAATGTGCATGAAAGAAGGATTGCTGCCTAAATACACAAATATATATATATATATATATATATTTAATTATTTCACTGCAAGTTAGGTGATAATGCCACTAAGACACAAAGGGGTGTGGACAAAAAGGGAAGCTTTTAGGAGAAGGAACCAGGCAACAGGAAAAAACCTCTACGTGTGTTCAAAAGACAAGGTGATAGGTGAACCTATCTACTCATATATCACATAAATAACATTTAGCATTTATTTTCAAACAATTTTCAATCTCAAATAAAGCATATAATAAACATGTCATTCGATACATATCAAATTGCATTAGAAAATTCAGATTTCCCTGACATGAAACCAAAATTCCCTCATAATTTTCTTTGTCTATTTTTAAATTCCTTGATAATTCCCTAATTTTTCATGACTATTCCTTGAAAATTTCCTGACTTTTCATGACCATTTTTTCAATTCCCAGTTTTCTCTGCTTTTCAAGTTGGCTATTAACCCTATTTAAGTTAACTGATTTTATCAAACATTAGCAAGAGTAATTTTCAAAATTAATGCATTGGTTTGTGAATTTGGTGACATAGTAATTGTGAGTTCAACCCTTGGGCCATGCAGTATGTACTTCGACTCAGTGGAAACAGGGCATGCAATAACTGAGCAGTACTAAATATAATAACTAGAGGGGATATTAGTTCAGAATTCCCTGTGGATTACCTAGATCGATATACACTTGATGAAGGTTGGAGGCCACAACAGCCGAAATGTGATAACAACAGCAAAGATGAGGACAATAAATAGATAATACAATACAATAGACAATAAATACACTTTAATTGTTCTTGATAATGAGAATGAGGAATATAGGAAGACAACCAATGAAATTTTCTTTTGGCAAATGCATCTTTCACTGGCATGACCCATGGAGCAAATTTAGCATTTTGGTCTATCCGTTCAGGATTGAAAAAAAAAATCATTTTTATTTAAATTATACTAATCCTAGAAAATCAAAATATTTTGCTATTTTCAAACAATTTTCAATTTAATAAGAAAGACGCAATAAACTGTAGTTCAAATTAAGTAATAATTATTGTTGTTCTTATAACCTTTGCTTGTTTTCACTTATTAGTCTTCTTTTTGATTCTCTTCCACTCAACTTTCTCAGAAATCAACAAAACTGGCAAAAATCCTGAATGGTATCAAAGGTTCTCCAGGCAACAGACAAAAAACTAGAGAGGAAAAGCCTTGGTTTTTATAGAGCTTCACTGGACGATCATATTCCACTCAACAGGTGTGACATCTCCATTAAAAGCTAAAGTTTCTAGCTGTTTCTAGAGAAGTTGTGGGTTCAGTCCCTGCACTGGGTAGTACATTTTATTTTTATTTTTCTCTTCAACCACATATGAGGGAATGTCAGAAATTATGAGCACTCTTGTCTAAAGATATGTTATGGTGAAAATGTGGATAATTTTTTTTACTTATCCTTATAAATATATCATTTAATAAGTAGCATTAAAAAATTCCAATTTCCCCAAAACTATAATTACCTTATTTTTCTTTTAAAAAAGTGACTATTTTTTTCAATTCCTAGATTTTCATATTTTCCAGGTTTATAAACTCCATAGTGTCAATGATGTACTATCAAAAGTTTTAAAATATTTGTATTTTTTTAATTTTCCATTCTTGCAATTACTTTCATCTGTCTCTTGTTCTTTTTAATCTCAACATTTCTTTTCTTCTTTGCAAAAAAAAACAAAACAATTGCAGGGAGCAATATCTGAACTGTAGGGGTCAGGGAACAGATGAGGATGGTTCAATATTTTGCCAAAGTACTCTTCATAAGACACTGCTTGGTCATTATGTCAGTATAAATCCTTGGATGGTCATATTCCACTCAACATTTATATTTCCTGCATTCATTGCTAACTGAGTAACCTTATAGGAGAGTGCAGTTTACATAAAATTTAATTGCTATAATTTAATTGCTCAGAGAGATTTGGAGTTATTTTGCTTTTTTTTAACATTTGTATAAGATATGCAGATGACACATGCAAACGTAGAAAGGATACTACAAGAACTTCTACAGAAAGTGATGAAAGAAAATGAGAAAAAAATTTAAACATCAATTGCAAAAAGAGAGAATGTAGCAAAAGGAACAATCCAACAGGCAAATTGCAAATTGGCAAGACCAAAATCAAGCAAGTATAAAAATTTAAACATCTGGGAAGTGTTTTAACAGAGGATGGAAAAATGTGACACTGAAATCTGAAGGCACTTTAGGATAGCAAAAGATGCCTTCAAAAAGCTAAGCAAAGTATTAAGAAACAGGAAAATTTAGTTGGAAACAAAGAAAAGAGTACTGAATTGTTATAATATTGTTGTAATATCATTCCTCATATAGGGAGTGAATACTAGACAGTTTCCTCACAGATGAAGAAGAGATGTGAAGCAACAGAAATGTGG
>OZ038510.1:48573042-48575542 GCA_964036315.1 Acanthosepion esculentum
AACCTGATTTTTTTTTTCTTTGTCAATGAGTCACCATGTTAGAGTTCATACTTAGGATATCAGATATTGCTGGGAATGCTACAGTTGTTAAGCACCAAGTAAGAATCAAAATACTTATACCAGGCTTTTTCAGTAGATTGCAAGATAAATGTGTCGTGACAAAAAGAAAATAAATACACATGTGAGAGCAAAGTGCAAAATATCTAGACTCTAAATATTGAACAGCACTCATAAATCACTAGTTTTTCACTGAGGTAAGCTTGTATTATATTTTAGATTTTAAAATATCATTTTATTTATATATATATATATATATATATATATATATATATATATATATATATATATATATATATATATATAGTCTACTCTCATTGAGTTTATGTATCTTGTTCATCAAATTCGTTGCCGACTGAATGATGTCAGTTCTCTCTCACAAAGAGACCTTGTGCCAATAGTAATCATTTTATATTCATACAAATAGATAATACAAATAGATACACGCAATTCCAATATGTGTGGATCATAAGAAATATACATATAAATTATTGATGCTATATAAATGAACCTAGTGAACAGTTTCTTTGATTTATTACACGTAGGTATAATGGGTTGCAATGCAAAATGTGGTTCTTACTGTGAGTCATAGAAAAAAAAGGTTTAAAAAATCGCTGCCTTATACTGTGGTCATAGCCTGAAAGGCCACCAGTCATTACTGAATGGCAAAGGCAAAACACTTGGCTATTAAAATCTTTTTTTTCAGATTTCTTTCTGAACAACTGTTATTGATGTTACAGAATAAAACTGTCAAAGTTCAGTCATTGAGGTTTTTTTTTTCCATCCTTTTAATGGAATGTTGTTTTTTTTTTTTTTTCTTTTACTTACAGGATGATGTAGATGATGATGAAACAAGGCGTAGTAGTGTTATGTCTGCTGAGCTTGCAAGCAGTGTAGAAGGGTTAGCTGTTTCTGCAGATGATGCAGAGGGTGAAGAAACTTCAAGCTGGATGCACACATCAACAAATACACTCAGTGATGGAGAAGATGTCAATCACCCAGCCTGGCGGAATCATAAAAAACATGTTTTCATTTTAAGTGAAGCTGGGAAACCGGTATATTCAAGGTGAGGCCTTTTGCAGGCAGAATGAAGGATTTGTACTTAATTTCTTCTCAATGGAAATGGGAATGAATTGCTTCATCTAGATTATGTGAAAAATGACATAATCGAAAGTGGAACATTCTTCTCTCCACTCCCAATTAAGAATTTATTTAGCATATAATTGTTAGGAGATATTCTTCTGTTAGATTTAACCTTATGGTATAAAACAGTTGTAGATAGGAGTGATGCTTTTGTGTCTATTTGTGGGAGAGAAACAAGTCAATAAGGGAAAAGAGAATCTGTATAGGCTGCGTCTGGTGTGGTGGGGGTGAGTTGTTTTTCCTTTTATTTTTTTCTCTCCTAGTTTGTTCTCCTGTCTCTGAATGGTGCTTACCATTAAATGTACTGTGTCCTCTTCATGAATTGGCCATTTGTTGAGAAAAGCATGACTAATTAACATAGAAGGCACTACTGGTGCATTTGAATAACAGTGGTTGGGCTGAATAATTTGTATGGCTTGGATATGTATAAAAACTAAACAGCGACTATAGACAGTTGCTGCTGTTCTGGTTTTGCTGACAGTGTGACAAATGTTTGTTAGCTTGAAGGACCCTGCCTTTAGTGTGGAAAATTGCTGCAGCAATACTATTTTACCCAAACTATCATAAAATGACAGCAATGTTTAAGATTTGTATATTTTATAATACAATTATAAAATGACTGTCGTTTTATCTGTGAGCTAAAAATAATTTAAAAATAAAGACATAAATTATCACATTTGTCAAGTTTAAAAAAAAAAAGAAACATTCTATTTCTACTATAGTATTTTATATTTTCTAATTTTTATTAGCATGAATCTTATAAGTTCAGATTATCCAAGAATAAAACAGATTTTAAGCATGAAGTGTTTTTAATTCAATTTTTAACTGAAATCTCTTTCATGTGGGTTATATTTTATGCATAAAATTAGGCCTGAAATTGAGAATTTGCTAAGTATGACTCGGCTCAGTTAAAGTGACTTGGCATTAATTTAAAAAAAAAAAAAGAAAACAAAAAAAGGATGTTATCAGATGAAACAAATATACGGAGATAGTTAATGTGTCCATGTAATGGACACTTTTGATGTTACAGAAAACTTAGATACACAGAGTGCATTTTATATATACATAGATTTTTTGAATTATTTTGGATATTGTCTTTATATTGTCTGTTGTCCCCTGTGATTTTCTACTGGTGTCTGTCACATTTGGTAACTTTCCAGAAACAGTGTCTAACAGTACTTTTTATTACTAGTCACATTGTTCTGATGGAATTTCACACTTGTATATATGCATATTTCTCAGTCTAGTCTGAGAAAAGCCAGAGGATGCAATGGTTTAAATAGATAACAAAAACTAGGAA